>CM043015.1:182376773-182483025 GCA_023690525.1 Holotrichia oblita | reverse complement strand
CCTGTACATTGGAGAACGGAGAAAAAAAAATTGACCCCCTTAAAGGCGCGCTGGAGAGAAATAAAAAAAGAATGTATACACATAAGACTTTTTGGCTCTTTCGAAAATATGTAGATATATACTTAGTATAATCTCGATAATACACTGACATACAGATAATTAAACTATTCTTACTTGTTTCATATTTTTAAATTACTTTTAGACATAGAGAGATGTTTGTAATGATTACTACTTGTGTTATTTATTGAACCACAAAATAAGAAACGATTTTTAGTATAAATAATAACGTTTTTCCAATCGGACTATTGTAAAAAATTGGAAATTCTTTAACGCATTTAATGATTCCTCGTGTTTTTTTAATTATTATTTCTTGTGTTTCGTCGCCGTTGAAATGAAGACTTCTTTATTTTATATATTATTCTTTTCAATCATTAATAAAAAAAAAAAAAAAAAAACGAAAGAAAAAAGCCATAGTACCCCTCGTCGAGATTTGAACGCCGTACCTCTACCGCCGTGGGCCAGCGTCCGTTCCTCTACGCCACGGAAGCTCGTAAATTCTCAAATCGTATGGCGATATAGAAATGTGTAGTATCTGTTTTGACGTATTTTGGGGATGTTTTGCAAAAAATAACCGGTTTAGAAAGGCGTTGGAAGTTTGAAATTTTGGAAATCGTCATTATAAATACGGCCGGTTCGGCGGTCCCGTCTGGGAAATCGTCGTCTTATTGGGCGTCGGCGCCCCGACGCTGTATTTTTTAGTTTTAATCGGAAAAAAAAATTTTCCCCAAAATAACCAAGTACTCGTCGAGGAGAATATGTTCGGACATGAATAGTTTTGGCGTAGCGTTAACCGTTCGGGAGATATAAGCGCTCAAAGTTCGGTCAAACGCGAATTTTTAATTCGTATGCTAATCTTACAGGATTCGGACGTTGGCCTGCGGCGAAATCTAATAATTTTTATAGAAAAATCCTTTCCCCGTCGATCGGCACCCCCTTTTCGAGTTTAGTCCTTCCGTAAGGTCGCAGGAGGGATGCCCATTTACCCCTGCGACAGCTATTATTATAGTAAAGAGCGGAATATGGCCGACTTTGATTGAATAAAACCCGCTATACAGGCACTTTCCAAAATGAATGTCCATATTTCAGGGAACAATTTTTTTGTTTTTTTTGCTGGACGTAGCGGGATCGTATATTAGTCGTCATGATAAAAAGAAAACTTCATATGAACATATGACCTAAAGGTCTTAGCTTTTGAGATACAGGGTGATAAAGTTTTCGAAAATAAATAGTTTTTTTTTTTTTTGAGGTAGCGGGACCGTATACTACTCGTCATGTTAAAGAGAAAACTTCATATGAACATATGACCTAAAGGTCTTAACTTTTGAGATACAGGGTGATAAAGTTTTCGAAAATAAATAGTTTTTTATTAATTCCTGTAATACCACTTTAGATATTTTAATGAAACGTGGTATACGTGTAGTATGTATCAAGAGGCATTATTGAGTGTTCCCCATTTTTTTTTAATTCCACCAGTGGCGTTCGTACGGAATTTCAGCTACCTACTTTGACAGACGTTTAGGTCACACGTTCATATATAAGTTTATATAAGTTTCCTTTTTAAAATACATCATAAAATCGTTCCCTAAAATATTGACATTCAATTTCCCCTGTACATTGGAGAACGGAGAAAAAAAAATTGACCCCCTTAAAGGCGCGCTGGAGAGAAATAAAAAAAGAATGTATACACATAAGACTTTTTGGCTCTTTCGAAAATATGTAGATATATACTTAGTATAATCTCGATAATACACTGACATACAGATAATTAAACTATTCTTACTTGTTTCATATTTTTAAATTACTTTTAGACATAGAGAGATGTTTGTAATGATTACTACTTGTGTTATTTATTGAACCACAAAATAAGAAACGATTTTTAGTATAAATAATAACGTTTTTCCAATCGGACTATTGTAAAAAATTGGAAATTCTTTAACGCATTTAATGATTCCTCGTGTTTTTTTAATTATTATTTCTTGTGTTTCGTCGCCGTTGAAATGAAGACTTCTTTATTTTATATATTATTCTTTTCAATCATTAATAAAAAAAAAAAAAAACAAAAAACGAAAGAAAAAAGCCATAGTACCCCTCGTCGAGATTTGAACGCCGTACCTCTACCGCCGTGGGCCAGCGTCCGTTCCTCTACGCCACGGAAGCTCGTAAATTCTCAAATCGTATGGCGATATAGAAATGTGTAGTATCTGTTTTGACGTATTTTGGGGATGTTTTGCAAAAAATAACCGGTTTAGAAAGGCGTTGGAAGTTTGAAATTTTGGAAATCGTCATTATAAATACGGCCGGTTCGGCGGTCCCGTCTGGGAAATCGTTGTCTTATTGGGCGTCGGCGCCCCGACGCTGTATTTTTTAGTTTTAATCGGAAAAAAAATTTTTTCCCCAAAATAACCAAGTACTCGTCGAGGAGAATATGTTCGGACATGAATAGTTTTGGCGTAGCGTTAACCGTTCGGGAGATATAAGCGCTCAAAGTTCGGTCAAACGCGAATTTTTAATTCGTATGCTAATCTTACAGGATTCGGACGTTGGCCTGCGGCGAAATCTAATAATTTTTATAGAAAAATCCTTTCCCCGTCGATCGGCACCCCCTTTTCGAGTTTAGTCCTTCCGTAAGGTCGCAGGAGGGACGCCCATTTACCCCTGCGACAGCTATTATTATAGTAAAGAGCGGAATATGGCCGACTTTGATTGAATAAAACCCGCTATACAGGCACTTTCCAAAATGAATGTCCATATTTCAGGGAACAATTTTTTTTTTGTTTTTTTTGCTGGACGTAGCGGGATCGTATATTAGTCGTCATGATAAAAAGAAAACTTCATATGAACATATGACCTAAAGGTCTTAGCTTTTGAGATACAGGGTGATAAAGTTTTCGAAAATAAATAGTTTTTTTTTTTTTTTGCTGAGGTAGCGGGACCGTATACTACTCGTCATGTTAAAGAGAAAACTTCATATGAACATATGACCTAAAGGTCTTAACTTTTGAGATACAGGGTGATAAAGTTTTCGAAAATAAATAGTTTTTTATTAATTCCTGTAATACCACTTTAGATATTTTAATGAAACGTGGTATACGTGTAGTATGTATCAAGAGGCATTATTGAGTGTTCCCCATTTTTTTTAATTCCACCAGTGGCGTTCGTACGGAATTTCAGCTACCTACTTTGACAGACGTTTAGGTCACACGTTCATATATAAGTTTATATAAGTTTCCTTTTTAAAATACATCATAAAATCGTTCCCTAAAATATTGACATTCAATTTCCCCTGTACATTGGAGAACGGAGAAAAAAAAAATTGACCCCCTTAAAGGCGCGCTGGAGAGAAATAAAAAAAGAATGTATACACATAAGACTTTTTGGCTCTTTCGAAAATATGTAGATATATACTTAGTATAATCTCGATAATACACTGACATACAGATAATTAAACTATTCTTACTTGTTTCATATTTTTAAATTACTTTTAGACATAGAGAGATGTTTGTAATGATTACTACTTGTGTTATTTATTGAACCACAAAATAAGAAACGATTTTTAGTATAAATAATAACGTTTTTCCAATCGGACTATTGTAAAAAATTGGAAATTCTTTAACGCATTTAATGATTCCTCGTGTTTTTTTAATTATTATTTCTTGTGTTTCGTCGCCGTTGAAATGAAGACTTCTTTATTTTATATATTATTCTTTTCAATCATTAATAAAAAAAAAAAACAAAAAACGAAAGAAAAAAGCCATAGTACCCCTCGTCGAGATTTGAACGCCGTACCTCTACCGCCGTGGGCCAGCGTCCGTTCCTCTACGCCACGGAAGCTCGTAAATTCTCAAATCGTATGGCGATATAGAAATGTGTAGTATCTGTTTTGACGTATTTTGGGGATGTTTTGCAAAAAATAACCGGTTTAGAAAGGCGTTGGAAGTTTGAAATTTTGGAAATCGTCATTATAAATACGGCCGGTTCGGCGGTCCCGTCTGGGAAAGCGTCGTCTTATTGGGCGTCGGCGCCCCGACGCTGTATTTTTTAGTTTTAATCGGAAAAAAAAATTTTTCCCCAAAATAACCAAGTACTCGTCGAGGAGAATATGTTCGGACATGAATAGTTTTGGCGTAGCGTTAACCGTTCGGGAGATATAAGCGCTCAAAGTTCGGTCAAACGCGAATTTTTAATTCGTATGCTAATCTTACAGGATTCGGACGTTGGCCTGCGGCGAAATCTAATAATTTTTATAGAAAAATCCTTTCCCCGTCGATCGGCACCCCCTTTTCGAGTTTAGTCCTTCCGTAAGGTCGCAGGAGGGACGCCCATTTACCCCCTGCGACAGCTATTATTATAGTAAAGAGCGGAATATGGCCGACTTTGATTGAATAAAACCCGCTATACAGGCACTTTCCAAAATGAATGTCCATATTTCAGGGAAAGATTTTTTTTTGTTTTTTTTGCTGGACGTAGCGGGATCGTATATTAGTCGTCATGATAAAAAGAAAACTTCATATGAACATATGACCTAAAGGTCTTAGCTTTTGAGATACAGGGTGATAAAGTTTTCGAAAATAAATAGTTTTTTTTTTGCTGAGGTAGCGGGACCGTATACTACTCGTCATGTTAAAGAGAAAACTTCATATGAACATATGACCTAAAGGTCTTAACTTTTGAGATACAGGGTGATAAAGTTTTCGAAAATAAATAGTTTTTTATTAATTCCTGTAATACCACTTTAGATATTTTAATGAAACGTGGTATACGTGTAGTATGTATCAAGAGGCATTATTGAGTGTTCCCCATTTTTTTTTAATTCCACCAGTGGCGTTCGTACGGAATTTCAGCTACCTACTTTGACAGACGTTTAGGTCACACGTTCATATATAAGTTTATATAAGTTTCCTTTTTAAAATACATCATAAAATCGTTCCCTAAAATATTGACATTCAATTTCCCCTGTACATTGGAGAACGGAGAAAAAAAATTGACCCCCTTAAAGGCGCGCTGGAGAGAAATAAAAAAAGAATGTATACACATAAGACTTTTTGGCTCTTTCGAAAATATGTAGATATATACTTAGTATAATCTCGATAATACACTGACATACAGATAATTAAACTATTCTTACTTGTTTCATATTTTTAAATTACTTTTAGACATAGAGAGATGTTTGTAATGATTACTACTTGTGTTATTTATTGAACCACAAAATAAGAAACGATTTTTAGTATAAATAATAACGTTTTTCCAATCGGACTATTGTAAAAAATTGGAAATTCTTTAACGCATTTAATGATTCCTCGTGTTTTTTTAATTATTATTTCTTGTGTTTCGTCGCCGTTGAAATGAAGACTTCTTTATTTTATATATTATTCTTTTCAATCATTAATAAAAAAAAAAAACAAAAAACGAAAGAAAAAAGCCATAGTACCCCTCGTCGAGATTTGAACGCCGTACCTCTACCGCCGTGGGCCAGCGTCCGTTCCTCTACGCCACGGAAGCTCGTAAATTCTCAAATCGTATGGCGATATAGAAATGTGTAGTATCTGTTTTGACGTATTTTGGGGATGTTTTGCAAAAAATAACCGGTTTAGAAAGGCGTTGGAAGTTTGAAATTTTGGAAATCGTCATTATAAATACGGCCGGTTCGGCGATCCCGTCTGGGAAAGCGTCGTCTTATTGGGCGTCGGCGCCCCGACGCTGTATTTTTTAGTTTTAATCGGAAAAAAAATTTTTCCCCAAAATAACCAAGTACTCGTCGAGGAGAATATGTTCGGACATGAATAGTTTTGGCGTAGCGTTAACCGTTCGGGAGATATAAGCGCTCAAAGTTCGGTCAAACGCGAATTTTTAATTCGTATGCTAATCTTACAGGATTCGGACGTTGGCCTGCGGCGAAATCTAATAATTTTTATAGAAAAATCCTTTCCCCGTCGATCGGCACCCCCCTTTTCGAGTTTAGTCCTTCCGTAAGGTCGCAGGAGGGATGCCCATTTACCCCTGCGACAGCTATTATTATAGTAAAGAGCGGAATATGGCCGACTTTGATTGAATAAAACCCGCTATACAGGCACTTTCCAAAATGAATGTCCATATTTCAGGGAACAATTTTTTTTTGTTTTTTTTGCTGGACGTAGCGGGATCGTATATTAGTCGTCATGATAAAAAGAAAACTTCATATGAACATATGACCTAAAGGTCTTAGCTTTTGAGATACAGGGTGATAAAGTTTTCGAAAATAAATAGTTTTTTTTTTTTGCTGAGGTAGCGGGACCGTATACTACTCGTCATGTTAAAGAGAAAACTTCATATGAACATATGACCTAAAGGTCTTAACTTTTGAGATACAGGGTGATAAAGTTTTCGAAAATAAATAGTTTTTTATTAATTCCTGTAATACCACTTTAGATATTTTAATGAAACGTGGTATACGTGTAGTATGTATCAAGAGGCATTATTGAGTGTTCCCCATTTTTTTTTAATTCCACCAGTGGCGTTCGTACGGAATTTCAGCTACCTACTTTGACAGACGTTTAGGTCACACGTTCATATATAAGTTTATATAAGTTTCCTTTTTAAAATACATCATAAAATCGTTCCCTAAAATATTGACATTCAATTTCCCCTGTACATTGGAGAACGGAGAAAAAAAAAATTGACCCCCTTAAAGGCGCGCTGGAGAGAAATAAAAAAAGAATGTATACACATAAGACTTTTTGGCTCTTTCGAAAATATGTAGATATATACTTAGTATAATCTCGATAATACACTGACATACAGATAATTAAACTATTCTTACTTGTTTCATATTTTTAAATTACTTTTAGACATAGAGAGATGTTTGTAATGATTACTACTTGTGTTATTTATTGAACCACAAAATAAGAAACGATTTTTAGTATAAATAATAACGTTTTTCCAATCGGACTATTGTAAAAAATTGGAAATTCTTTAACGCATTTAATGATTCCTCGTGTTTTTTTAATTATTATTTCTTGTGTTTCGTCGCCGTTGAAATGAAGACTTCTTTATTTTATATATTATTCTTTTCAATCATTAATAAAAAAAAAAAACAAAAAACGAAAGAAAAAAGCCATAGTACCCCTCGTCGAGATTTGAACGCCGTACCTCTACCGCCGTGGGCCAGCGTCCGTTCCTCTACGCCACGGAAGCTCGTAAATTCTCAAATCGTATGGCGATATAGAAATGTGTAGTATCTGTTTTGACGTATTTTGGGGATGTTTTGCAAAAAATAACCGGTTTAGAAAGGCGTTGGAAGTTTGAAATTTTGGAAATCGTCATTATAAATACGGCCGGTTCGGCGATCCCGTCTGGGAAAGCGTCGTCTTATTGGGCGTCGGCGCCCCGACGCTGTATTTTTTAGTTTTAATCGGAAAAAAAATTTTTCCCCAAAATAACCAAGTACTCGTCGAGGAGAATATGTTCGGACATGAATAGTTTTGGCGTAGCGTTAACCGTTCGGGAGATATAAGCGCTCAAAGTTCGGTCAAACGCGAATTTTTAATTCGAATGCTAATCTTACAGGATTCGGACGTTGGCCTGCGGCGAAATCTAATAATTTTTATAGAAAAATCCTTTCCCCGTCGATCGGCACCCCCTTTTCGAGTTTAGTCCTTCCGTAAGGTCGCAGGAGGGATGCCCATTTACCCCTGCGACAGCTATTATTATAGTAAAGAGCGGAATATGGCCGACTTTGATTGAATAAAACCCGCTATACAGGCACTTTCCAAAATGAATGTCCATATTTCAGGGAACAATTTTTTTTTTTTTTTTTTTGCTGGACGTAGCGGGATCGTATATTAGTCGTCATGATAAAAAGAAAACTTCATATGAACATATGACCTAAAGGTCTTAGCTTTTGAGATACAGGGTGATAAAGTTTTCGAAAATAAATAGTTTTTTTTTTTTTTTTGCTGAGGTAGCGGGACCGTATACTACTCGTCATGTTAAAGAGAAAACTTCATATGAACATATGACCTAAAGGTCTTAACTTTTGAGATACAGGGTGATAAAGTTTTCGAAAATAAATAGTTTTTTATTAATTCCTGTAATACCACTTTAGATATTTTAATGAAACGTGGTATACGTGTAGTATGTATCAAGAGGCATTATTGAGTGTTCCCCATTTTTTTTTAATTCCACCAGTGGCGTTCGTACGGAATTTCAGCTACCTACTTTGACAGACGTTTAGGTCACACGTTCATATATAAGTTTATATAAGTTTCCTTTTTAAAATACATCATAAAATCGTTCCCTAAAATATTGACATTCAATTTCCCCTGTACATTGGAGAACGGAGAAAAAAAAAATTGACCCCCTTAAAGGCGCGCTGGAGAGAAATAAAAAAAGAATGTATACACATAAGACTTTTTGGCTCTTTCGAAAATATGTAGATATATACTTAGTATAATCTCGATAATACACTGACATACAGATAATTAAACTATTCTTACTTGTTTCATATTTTTAAATTACTTTTAGACATAGAGAGATGTTTGTAATGATTACTACTTGTGTTATTTATTGAACCACAAAATAAGAAACGATTTTTAGTATAAATAATAACGTTTTTCCAATCGGACTATTGTAAAAAATTGGAAATTCTTTAACGCATTTAATGATTCCTCGTGTTTTTTTAATTATTATTTCTTGTGTTTCGTCGCCGTTGAAATGAAGACTTCTTTATTTTATATATTATTCTTTTCAATCATTAATAAAAAAAAAAAAAAAAAAACGAAAGAAAAAAGCCATAGTACCCCTCGTCGAGATTTGAACGCCGTACCTCTACCGCCGTGGGCCAGCGTCCGTTCCTCTACGCCACGGAAGCTCGTAAATTCTCAAATCGTATGGCGATATAGAAATGTGTAGTATCTGTTTTGACGTATTTTGGGGATGTTTTGCAAAAAATAACCGGTTTAGAAAGGCGTTGGAAGTTTGAAATTTTGGAAATCGTCATTATAAATACGGCCGGTTCGGCGGTCCCGTCTGGGAAATCGTCGTCTTATTGGGCGTCGGCGCCCCGACGCTGTATTTTTTAGTTTTAATCGGAAAAAAAATTTTTCCCCAAAATAACCAAGTACTCGTCGAGGAGAATATGTTCGGACATGAATAGTTTTGGCGTAGCGTTAACCGTTCGGGAGATATAAGCGCTCAAAGTTCGGTCAAACGCGAATTTTTAATTCGTATGCTAATCTTACAGGATTCGGACGTTGGCCTGCGGCGAAATCTAATAATTTTTATAGAAAAATCCTTTCCCCGTCGATCGGCACCCCCCTTTTCGAGTTTAGTCCTTCCGTAAGGTCGCAGGAGGGATGCCCATTTACCCCTGCGACAGCTATTATTATAGTAAAGAGCGGAATATGGCCGACTTTGATTGAATAAAACCCGCTATACAGGCACTTTCCAAAATGAATGTCCATATTTCAGGGAAAGATTTTTTTTTTTTTTTTTTGCTGGACGTAGCGGGATCGTATATTAGTCGTCATGATAAAAAGAAAACTTCATATGAACATATGACCTAAAGGTCTTAGCTTTTGAGATACAGGGTGATAAAGTTTTCGAAAATAAATAGTTTTTTTTTTTTTTGCTGAGGTAGCGGGACCGTATACTACTCGTCATGTTAAAGAGAAAACTTCATATGAACATATGACCTAAAGGTCTTAACTTTTGAGATACAGGGTGATAAAGTTTTCGAAAATAAATAGTTTTTTATTAATTCCTGTAATACCACTTTAGATATTTTAATGAAACGTGGTATACGTGTAGTATGTATCAAGAGGCATTATTGAGTGTTCCCCATTTTTTTTTAATTCCACCAGTGGCGTTCGTACGGAATTTCAGCTACCTACTTTGACAGACGTTTAGGTCACACGTTCATATATAAGTTTATATAAGTTTCCTTTTTAAAATACATCATAAAATCGTTCCCTAAAATATTGACATTCAATTTCCCCTGTACATTGGAGAACGGAGAAAAAAAAATTGACCCCCTTAAAGGCGCGCTGGAGAGAAATAAAAAAAGAATGTATACACATAAGACTTTTTGGCTCTTTCGAAAATATGTAGATATATACTTAGTATAATCTCGATAATACACTGACATACAGATAATTAAACTATTCTTACTTGTTTCATATTTTTAAATTACTTTTAGACATAGAGAGATGTTTGTAATGATTACTACTTGTGTTATTTATTGAACCACAAAATAAGAAACGATTTTTAGTATAAATAATAACGTTTTTCCAATCGGACTATTGTAAAAAATTGGAAATTCTTTAACGCATTTAATGATTCCTCGTGTTTTTTTAATTATTATTTCTTGTGTTTCGTCGCCGTTGAAATGAAGACTTCTTTATTTTATATATTATTCTTTTCAATCATTAATAAAAAAAAAAAAACAAAAAACGAAAGAAAAAAGCCATAGTACCCCTCGTCGAGATTTGAACGCCGTACCTCTACCGCCGTGGGCCAGCGTCCGTTCCTCTACGCCACGGAAGCTCGTAAATTCTCAAATCGTATGGCGATATAGAAATGTAGTATCTGTTTTGACGTATTTTGGGGATGTTTTGCAAAAAATAACCGGTTTAGAAAGGCGTTGGAAGTTTGAAATTTTGGAAATCGTCATTATAAATACGGCCGGTTCGGCGGTCCCGTCTGGGAAAGCGTCGTCTTATTGGGCGTCGGCGCCCCGACGCTGTATTTTTTAGTTTTAATCGGAAAAAAAAATTTTCCCCAAAATAACCAAGTACTCGTCGAGGAGAATATGTTCGGACATGAATAGTTTTGGCGTAGCGTTAACCGTTCGGGAGATATAAGCGCTCAAAGTTCGGTCAAACGCGAATTTTTAATTCGTATGCTAATCTTACAGGATTCGGACGTTGGCCTGCGGCGAAATCTAATAATTTTTATAGAAAAATCCTTTCCCCGTCGATCGGCACCCCCTTTTCGAGTTTAGTCCTTCCGTAAGGTCGCAGGAGGGATGCCCATTTACCCCTGCGACAGCTATTATTATAGTAAAGAGCGGAATATGGCCGACTTTGATTGAATAAAACCCGCTATACAGGCACTTTCCAAAATGAATGTCCATATTTCAGGGAAAGATTTTTTTTTTTTTTTTTTTGCTGGACGTAGCGGGATCGTATATTAGTCGTCATGATAAAAAGAAAACTTCATATGAACATATGACCTAAAGGTCTTAGCTTTTGAGATACAGGGTGATAAAGTTTTCGAAAATAAATAGTTTTTTTTTTTTTGCTGAGGTAGCGGGACCGTATACTACTCGTCATGTTAAAGAGAAAACTTCATATGAACATATGACCTAAAGGTCTTAACTTTTGAGATACAGGGTGATAAAGTTTTCGAAAATAAATAGTTTTTTATTAATTCCTGTAATACCACTTTAGATATTTTAATGAAACGTGGTATACGTGTAGTATGTATCAAGAGGCATTATTGAGTGTTCCCCATTTTTTTTTAATTCCACCAGTGGCGTTCGTACGGAATTTCAGCTACCTACTTTGACAGACGTTTAGGTCACACGTTCATATATAAGTTTATATAAGTTTCCTTTTTAAAATACATCATAAAATCGTTCCCTAAAATATTGACATTCAATTTCCCCTGTACATTGGAGAACGGAGAAAAAAAAAATTGACCCCCTTAAAGGCGCGCTGGAGAGAAATAAAAAAGAATGTATACACATAAGACTTTTTGGCTCTTTCGAAAATATGTAGATATATACTTAGTATAATCTCGATAATACACTGACATACAGATAATTAAACTATTCTTACTTGTTTCATATTTTTAAATTACTTTTAGACATAGAGAGATGTTTGTAATGATTACTACTTGTGTTATTTATTGAACCACAAAATAAGAAACGATTTTTAGTATAAATAATAACGTTTTTCCAATCGGACTATTGTAAAAAATTGGAAATTCTTTAACGCATTTAATGATTCCTCGTGTTTTTTTAATTATTATTTCTTGTGTTTCGTCGCCGTTGAAATGAAGACTTCTTTATTTTATATATTATTCTTTTCAATCATTAATAAAAAAAAAAACAAAAAACGAAAGAAAAAAGCCATAGTACCCCTCGTCGAGATTTGAACGCCGTACCTCTACCACCGTGGGCCAGCGTCCGTTCCTCTACGCCACGGAAGCTCGTAAATTCTCAAATCGTATGGCGATATAGAAATGTGTAGTATCTGTTTTGACGTATTTTGGGGATGTTTTGCAAAAAATAACCGGTTTAGAAAGGCGTTGGAAGTTTGAAATTTTGGAAATCGTCATTATAAATACGGCCGGTTCGGCGGTCCCGTCTGGGAAAGCGTCGTCTTATTGGGCGTCGGCGCCCCGACGCTGTATTTTTTAGTTTTAATCGGAAAAAAAAATTTTTCCCAAAATAACCAAGTACTCGTCGAGGAGAATATGTTCGGACATGAATAGTTTTGGCGTAGCGTTAACCGTTCGGGAGATATAAGCGCTCAAAGTTCGGTCAAACGCGAATTTTTAATTCGTATGCTAATCTTACAGGATTCGGACGTTGGCCTGCGGCGAAATCTAATAATTTTTATAGAAAAATCCTTTCCCCGTCGATCGGCACCCCCTTTTCGAGTTTAGTCCTTCCGTAAGGTCGCAGGAGGGATGCCCATTTACCCCTGCGACAGCTATTATTATAGTAAAGAGCGGAATATGGCCGACTTTGATTGAATAAAACCCGCTATACAGGCACTTTCCAAAATGAATGTCCATATTTCAGGGAAAGATTTTTTTTTGTTTTTTTTGCTGGACGTAGCGGGATCGTATATTAGTCGTCATGATAAAAAGAAAACTTCATATGAACATATGACCTAAAGGTCTTAGCTTTTGAGATACAGGGTGATAAAGTTTTCGAAAATAAATAGTTTTTTTTTTTTTTTTGCTGAGGTAGCGGGACCGTATACTACTCGTCATGTTAAAGAGAAAACTTCATATGAACATATGACCTAAAGGTCTTAACTTTTGAGATACAGGGTGATAAAGTTTTCGAAAATAAATAGTTTTTTATTAATTCCTGTAATACCACTTTAGATATTTTAATGAAACGTGGTATACGTGTAGTATGTATCAAGAGGCATTATTGAGTGTTCCCCATTTTTTTTTAATTCCACCAGTGGCGTTCGTACGGAATTTCAGCTACCTACTTTGACAGACGTTTAGGTCACACGTTCATATATAAGTTTATATAAGTTTCCTTTTTAAAATACATCATAAAATCGTTCCCTAAAATATTGACATTCAATTTCCCCTGTACATTGGAGAACGGAGAAAAAAAAATTGACCCCCTTAAAGGCGCGCTGGAGAGAAATAAAAAAAGAATGTATACACATAAGACTTTTTGGCTCTTTCGAAAATATGTAGATATATACTTAGTATAATCTCGATAATACACTGACATACAGATAATTAAACTATTCTTACTTGTTTCATATTTTTAAATTACTTTTAGACATAGAGAGATGTTTGTAATGATTACTACTTGTGTTATTTATTGAACCACAAAATAAGAAACGATTTTTAGTATAAATAATAACGTTTTTCCAATCGGACTATTGTAAAAAATTGGAAATTCTTTAACGCATTTAATGATTCCTCGTGTTTTTTTAATTATTATTTCTTGTGTTTCGTCGCCGTTGAAATGAAGACTTCTTTATTTTATATATTATTCTTTTCAATCATTAATAAAAAAAAAAAAAAAAAACGAAAGAAAAAAGCCATAGTACCCCTCGTCGAGATTTGAACGCCGTACCTCTACCGCCGTGGGCCAGCGTCCGTTCCTCTACGCCACGGAAGCTCGTAAATTCTCAAATCGTATGGCGATATAGAAATGTGTAGTATCTGTTTTGACGTATTTTGGGGATGTTTTGCAAAAAATAACCGGTTTAGAAAGGCGTTGGAAGTTTGAAATTTTGGAAATCGTCATTATAAATACGGCCGGTTCGGCGGTCCCGTCTGGGAAAGCGTCGTCTTATTGGGCGTCGGCGCCCCGACGCTGTATTTTTTAGTTTTAATCGGAAAAAAAAATTTTTCCCCAAAATAACCAAGTACTCGTCGAGGAGAATATGTTCGGACATGAATAGTTTTGGCGTAGCGTTAACCGTTCGGGAGATATAAGCGCTCAAAGTTCGGTCAAACGCGAATTTTTAATTCGTATGCTAATCTTACAGGATTCGGACGTTGGCCTGCGGCGAAATCTAATAATTTTTATAGAAAAATCCTTTCCCCGTCGATCGGCACCCCCTTTTCGAGTTTAGTCCTTCCGTAAGGTCGCAGGAGGGATGCCCATTTACCCCTGCGACAGCTATTATTATAGTAAAGAGCGGAATATGGCCGACTTTGATTGAATAAAACCCGCTATACAGGCACTTTCCAAAATGAATGTCCATATTTCAGGAAACGATTTTTTTTTTTTTTTTTGCTGGACGTAGCGGGATCGTATATTAGTCGTCATGATAAAAAGAAAACTTCATATGAACATATGACCTAAAGGTCTTAGCTTTTGAGATACAGGGTGATAAAGTTTTCGAAAATAAATAGTTTTTTTTTTTTGCTGAGGTAGCGGGACCGTATACTACTCGTCATGTTAAAGAGAAAACTTCATATGAACATATGACCTAAAGGTCTTAACTTTTGAGATACAGGGTGATAAAGTTTTCGAAAATAAATAGTTTTTTATTAATTCCTGTAATACCACTTTAGATATTTTAATGAAACGTGGTATACGTGTAGTATGTATCAAGAGGCATTATTGAGTGTTCCCCATTTTTTTTTAATTCCACCAGTGGCGTTCGTACGGAATTTCAGCTACCTACTTTGACAGACGTTTAGGTCACACGTTCATATATAAGTTTATATAAGTTTCCTTTTTAAAATACATCATAAAATCGTTCCCTAAAATATTGACATTCAATTTCCCCTGTACATTGGAGAACGGAGAAAAAAAAATTGACCCCCTTAAAGGCGCGCTGGAGAGAAATAAAAAAAGAATGTATACACATAAGACTTTTTGGCTCTTTCGAAAATATGTAGATATATACTTAGTATAATCTCGATAATACACTGACATACAGATAATTAAACTATTCTTACTTGTTTCATATTTTTAAATTACTTTTAGACATAGAGAGATGTTTGTAATGATTACTACTTGTGTTATTTATTGAACCACAAAATAAGAAACGATTTTTAGTATAAATAATAACGTTTTTCCAATCGGACTATTGTAAAAAATTGGAAATTCTTTAACGCATTTAATGATTCCTCGTGTTTTTTTAATTATTATTTCTTGTGTTTCGTCGCCGTTGAAATGAAGACTTCTTTATTTTATATATTATTCTTTTCAATCATTAATAAAAAAAAAAAAAAAAAAAACGAAAGAAAAAAGCCATAGTACCCCTCGTCGAGATTTGAACGCCGTACCTCTACCGCCGTGGGCCAGCGTCCGTTCCTCTACGCCACGGAAGCTCGTAAATTCTCAAATCGTATGGCGATATAGAAATGTGTAGTATCTGTTTTGACGTATTTTGGGGATGTTTTGCAAAAAATAACCGGTTTAGAAAGGCGTTGGAAGTTTGAAATTTTGGAAATCGTTGTTGTAAATACGGCCGGTTCGGCGATCGCGTTTGGGAAAGCGTCGTCTTATTGGGCGTCGGCGCCCCGACGCTGTATTTTTTAGTTTTAATCGGAAAAAAAAATTTCCCCAAAATAACCAAGTACTCGTCGAGGAGAATATCTTCGGACATGGATAGTTTTGGCGTAGCGTTAACCGTTCGGGAGATATAAGCGCTCAAAGTCCGCTCTAACGCGAATTTTTAATTCGAATGCTAATCTTACAGGATTCGGACGTTGGCCTGCGGCGAAATCTAATAATTTTTATAGAAAAATCCTTTCCCCGTCGATCGGCACCCCCCTTTTCGAGTTTAGTCCTTCCGTAAGGTCGCAGGAGGGATGCCCATTTACCCCTGCGACAGCTATTATTATAGTAAAGCTGTTTCGATTTAGACATATATTTAAAGGACGAAAACGACAAAGACATTAGCGGTGTAGAGCTGTTCGAAGAAATAAATACTTTTAAATAAGTGAGGACACAACGCCTATGGAAATTCTAAATTATTTTGTAGCAAATTATTTATATTTTGCGCTTTTCGAACTTATGTATATGTAACTCTCAAAATTCTTGTTAGGTACTCTCCTTGTATCTGTCGCTACTGGAGAAGGTCGTTCTCTAAATTAAAAGTTATAAAAAACTATTTACGGGGTGCAATGTCTTAGAGTCATTTGTCAAATCTAGCTATAATTATTATAATAATTTAAGTGATGTTATCAATGAATTTGCAACTGGAAAAGTTATTTGTATTTTTAATATTAAACAAATTAAAAATTTTTAACGCAAGACGAATTGCAAGAAAACAGGCATGATAATAAAATTTTTGGAAGTTATAATTATAAAAACTATAATTTGACTTACCAACTTAAATGACACTATGGTATAATTATATAACACTCTATTAATTTTTGCGCTATTTTACGTTAATTAAGACAAATTTTAACTTTATCACCCTTACACCTTCACCATCATCTTAACCACATCGCACCTAAAATCTAACTGCTTTTTGCAATGGTGTACACAACGTTATAGGGTGACGCATCACCAAAAAAAGTTTGAAATCGTTTTTGTGATATACTGGAACTCGATTTAATGTAAACATCAAAAATATAGTTTCAACAAGTTTAAATGACCAGAATATTATTTAAAACAATTTTAATGGAATAACCAGTCTTATTTTATTGTTGAAAATTCCATAAAAGTGAAGACATATTTATTACTTAATATGTAATACGCTTGAAGGGCATGCCTGATACCTCAATATAAATAATTTGCATGAATTAAATTCAAAATTAGAATTATTTAATGTAAAAACGAATTAAATTTTTTTGGATATAACACTGTTTTCAAGCAATTAAACAAAGGAAATATTTTTAGAAATGTTTTGTAGAAATAATTTGACCTACCTTAGATCACTCTTTGGTATGATGTAACACTGCACTAATTTTCACAGTTTTAAGTTAATTAGAAAAATGTTCATTTTTATCACTTTTACAATTTATATTAAACTAAATTAATATCGAAAGCATCTTCGCCGCATCCCGTCTAAAATCCAACTGCTTTGTGCATAGGTATAAACTAATAATGTTACGGGTGACGTATTAGCAAAAAAAGTTTACAGTCGTTTTTGTGACATACTGGAATTCGATTTAGTGTAAACAGAAATACAGTTTCAAGGAGTTTAAATGACGAGAATTTAACTCTATTATTAAAAAATTCAAATATGAATATAACTTCCCTAAGTTGTAAAATTGTTTAATATGAGAAATAATTTAATATTTTACATTATACAAGGTCATTCAAAGAGCATGATCACGGTGGTGGGTTTTTTCTTATGGAATAAGACGTTTTATTTTATTTTTAAAAACTCCATAGAAGCCATTTTTTGATAAATAGCGTTTAATTGGTAATAGCTGGCATTTTCAAAAAAAAATCTATCACTTCTCTACGTTTGCACGCATTTTTGAACAGCGGCAAGTATATTAATGGTTTGTTCTTAAAGGAAAAGCACGGGCATGATAATTATTTTAGGCGCAGGAGAGTCTCATAAAAATCATAATGTCCAATTATATATATTTGCTCCTAGATAGAGATTGTTTTTGTCACAGCAATAGAATAAATAAAACATCACCATAAATACAAAATATTTGTTTAACAAGTTAATTATTAGCAAAATTGTACAATTGTAATTAATTTTAATTTACCTTAATATCTTTAATTTTGTATTTTACATGTTTTTTAATATAATTAAGAATATCATTTACCTACCTTATTTACTACATGTGTTCTGTTGGTATGATATGAGGTATACTTAATAAAATATTTACTGTAAAGGGCGCATTTTTTATTATTTCGCGTAGTAAATTCATACCTTAGCTGCGGGCCTGGGAACTCCGACGACCAGCACGAATCTATTACGAACAAAAGACAATTAAACAATTAAAGCAACGAATTACTGTAAAAGAATACGATAACTATTAGGAGTTGATGAAAAGAATACAAACGGATTTTAAAATAAAAAATTTTGGCATTCTATCTTCACCATTTAAAACAATTCTCCATAACATCTGCTAGATATTGAGAGAAACGCAATTTCCAGAAGTAGTAAAAGTTTATTCTTGAAAAAACATTTTCTGCGTCTTGTGTTTGTAATTGTTTTAACAAACTCTAATTGTCTAGATTCAATTTTCTAAAACGAGAATACTTTTCCATTTCCATAAAAATTCTATACCACATTATTTCCTTAATTAACATTTTGTTCGTTAAAGTTGAAAAATACTTTTTTGTTGGAGAATAAAAATTATTACTTTTGCTACTTATTTTGCCGTGACAGTGATATGTTACGTTAAAAAATTGTGTTTACTTTGTATAAATATTTAATATATTCTACGGAAAAATTAAATTTGAAACGTACATTAAATCTTATGAAGCACAGATATAAAAAAGCGCATAATTTTTCAAGCTTTTTGAGGTAAACCTTACAATCAAAAGCTTCACGGAATTGCTTCATTTACAAAAGCAGCACGAACAATAACACACGCCCGTTCAACCTGTGCCGCTAATTTTTTCGCAAGTAGTATTTATACCGGAAGAGCAATACGCACCCAGGTTTCCAGACTCAAAATAAACAGAGACGTATACGTGAAAATACGTTTTTACGGTTCATTTGTAATAGAGTCGCAGACCGCTGTAGGGAATAAATTTTCATCTTTGATGTAGCTTTTCAAATATAAAAGTAACGCGCCGAATTAAACACGACTGTTTGGGGAGCTTTTCCGAGTATGGGAGAGAATATTGAGTGGGAAAAATGAATTTTTCAGGCATGAGATAATTTACGTTAAACCAGCACAGGAACTTTAATATCAGTCAGTTATTTACAGTCGTCGCAATATTCACCTTACTTTATTATATTTACTACTTCCGCGAATATTTCTATTAAAAATGATATAAAGCAGTTTTATTCAATTTTTATCAAGTTTTGACAAAACCGAGAAGAACCAAAAACTGAATTTATCTGAACGAAAGTTTTCTTGACCTTATTGTTGCTTAGTCGATAGTTTTTTTTTACCTTCTTAGAAATACAGACACAATAGTACCGCGCGCTGTACCCCAACCCTAACACGAAATGCTAATAAAGATACTGTTTTATCTTCCAAACATATTTGAATCTTAAGCTCGAAGAATATGGAACCAATATCGTCTACCAATGTCATCGCCACCTTGCCCAGTAGAGGGTATTGGATTGGAATTAGTCCATCGTCGGAGGTATTATGCAATTAAAATCTTGCATTCGTAGTTACACTGACGAGACCTGGGAGGTCGAAACCCGTGGTACGCTTCTAATGCTTGATTAATTTTCATTGCACATGTGATTTCCAACAATATATCATGAGCACGTATTGTAGGATTTTTTTTTATTTTTATATTGTAGCATTTTTCGACGTTTTCACCTGTATTCGTCTGCCTGAAAAATGTCTTCCTAATGATAACGGTCTTCAACAGTTTTGTAGATTGTTTGTTTAAAGGTTATTTCATGAAATCTTTATCTCATGACATCTCCTTAAAAATGCTATTATTATGTTGCCCTACGATCATACGATTCTTGATACATATTTGTAATTATTGTTTGCAAAATGGTGTATTCCCTACTGAATGGAAAATTGTTGTCGCTATTCTGAAAAATAGAAATCCTACGGCGATATCTAACCTTCGCCTCATCAATATTTTACCGGTTTTATCGAAAGTACTGAAAAGATTGTTAGCCGGCAACCGCCTAATCACATATCAGCGTTTCACATCCTGCGTTTCACACCTCAGCTCTGGCTTGTATTACGGATGATATAGTGACGACAAATGACATGGGTAATGTAACTATATTAGTGTTGCTTGACTTTTCTAAAGTATTTGAGAGACTTAATCACAGTTTGCTGCTCTCTATCATTAACTATATTGGTCTTGGACAAACAACAGTGCAGTTTTTCAGGAACTATCTATGTGGTAGGCAACAAAAGGTAGTTATCGGCAACAATAAATCCCAGTTAGCACTAATTACAGCGGATGTCCCACAAGAGTCTATTCTGGGTCCGTTATTATTTTCTATATATACTGCGCACTTAAAGTTTTGCCACGATTTCACCAGCGAATTTCATATGTACGCAGATGACATGCAGCTGCATGAACAATGACCTTGAAAAATTCTATCAAATAACAACCGAACTTGCTTATACTTAAATCAAACTTACGTCTTTATTCTGTAAGACTTCGTTACAACATAACGAACGTTGACATACGAAATTTCGCTCAAATAACGGACATTGTTAGTTTTTGTATTCCGTAAGATAAATTTATAACGAAAGTCGTAATTATCCGTTCGATATTGAACGAAAGCTGCCGGGTTATCGTTGTTCGTCCTCCTAATTATATTTGTATTCTGGGTTTGCATCTTGATAGCGATTTAAAATTCAAACACCATGTTCATACCTGCATTAAGCGGGCTTATTGTAACCTGAAGATAATATATCATCATCGACACATTCTTGATACTGCTGTTAAAAAATGCTGTGCGATTCTCTGGTATTGTCACAATTTAGCTTCTGTGATATAGTGTATGGTAGTTTTTTGAAATAAGAGGATAGTCTACGAATTCAAGTTGTTCGGAACGCATGCCTTAGATTCATCTATGGCATTCGGAGGCGACGTAGAATATCTCATAAGCTAGTTGATGCAGGTTGGCTTAACATGACACGTCGTAGGCGATTCCGTTTTCTATGTTTCATCGATAATGTTTTTAACACTGGTACACCTCCTTACCCTTTAAGCAAAATTCGATTTCGCACAAATATACACAACATTAATATATGCCGCAAAGATATTATTGATATTCCGAAGCATTACCACCAATTACTCAAGAGAAGCTTCACCTATATCTGTGCACAACTGTTCAACTCGCTACCCAATGATCTCAAGTGGCTGCCATATTCTTCTTTTAAACGGGTAATTTTAAGAAAACTATTAGATGAGCAAATATTATGAATAAATGAATAGTATGAACAAATAGTATGATAGTATGAATATAAATCTTTTGCACATTTAGTTATTAAAAATAGTTTTTTTTTGATTTTGTGTTAATGTGTGGTGGGTGCTTGTGTTCATTAATTCTCTATTTTTCTAAACACTTTGGATATACTTTTGTTGCTTACTGTTTGACAATATTTCACTATGGTATTTCCTCATTTGGAGAAATGTGATATGTTGGAAGCATACATTTTATGTCATAAAAAAATTATAAAATTATAAAATTCAATTCAAGGACTAGCGAATGTTATGCTGCCAGCATTGACGTTACTTTCGAAAACTTTACAATCAGTTTAGACTGCATGATTGCTTATTTAGAAAGAAAAGAACAAAGAAAAATATCGTCGTCAACGAAGAAGTAGGAATTACAGTGTTAGCATATTTTGACGCCCATCGCGAATTTTCCATTAGGAATGCTACTAAGGATTTGGGAATAAGTTATTCATCATCAGTTCAAAGAATTTTGAAAAACGTAAGTCTAGTTCTAGTCTTAAGTTCAGCATTTCTCAATCATTAGGTACATTAGCTTTCTGTCATTGGTTTGTTAATTTTTGTGATGAAAGTTTGAATGGAGCACTGTGTATTTTATGGAGTGACGAAACAAATTTTTCAAATACAGGCATGTTTAATAAGAAAAATAGTCACTACTGGTGTCAGCAAAATTTATTAATAGATCGTCCACATGCTGCACAAGTTCGATTTAGTTTTAACGCTTGGTGCGGATTCATTAGTTCGGTAGTCGTTGGTTCAGTGTACTACAATGGTACGTTAACAAGAAACAGATATCTGGAATTTATTCGCAACGTTCTAGACGATTTCCCTGATAACGCCAATTACCTGATGCGCCAAAATTTATACCTACCTCGAAATCATCTTTGCCGAAAAGTTTGGTCCAATTCAATGACCAGCATGCTCCCCTGAGCTCTCACTTTTAGACTTTTTTCTTTGGGGATATTTAAAAAATGAGGTGTACAAAACGCGATACGACAACGTGCGCGAATTGCAAGACAAGGTCAGAGAAACACTTCGCCAATTAGATAGGAGGACAATCTTAAGAGCCACCCGTAGTGTACTGAAGCGGACACCAAAATGTATTCAGCAGGAAGGTGACACCTTTGAGCAGTATTTATAAATTATACTTGTACTTTCTTCTTTTTGGTTTAATTTTGTAAGCTGTAATATGTTAAAATAAACATTAAACACAAAATATGTATCTGTTTTGTCAAAAGTTAGCGGAGCAATGAACATTTTGAAGGAAATAGAGACTGCTATAACTGCTTTATTATTTCTTTTAGGACAATAGTGTATTGAAACTTTTATATTACAAAGAACATTAGCATTAAGAATTTTAAAAAATATACAGGGTGTTCCGTTTAAAACATTACAAGTTTCGAAATTTCTCGAAAATGCGTTATTCAATTGTTTTTCATGAACTGCATGCCAATCAATGTTAAAAACACTAATACTTTGCTAATTTAACCTACTATCTAGAATCAATAATAACAGAGATAACAATGGTGCGCACTTAATTTGAACCAGTCTGTATATATGTATATTTGAAATATTCCGTTCTATGATTGAGGCACTAATTTTGCCTTACATTGCTTGTAATGCGCTACTGTGTATGTTTATTACTTCTTACTGATTTTATTTCATTTGCACGTATTATCAATACTAACGGGATATCCACAAGCGGTATACTGATGACAATCCTTTTGACATAAACTTGTCTTTTTTTATTATTTATATAATTTTACATGTGCTTTGTGGTTTGTCAATAAATTACTATTATTATTATTATTATGAATGGCTCGAGATTAATTGTTTTTTACGAATAGATATGCCTATGAATTTTACCTTTTCTGCGTCAATCTGCAGATTTGCTTCTGCATTTACTACGGCGCTGCTTGCTATCTGTATTGCCGCTTTGTATATAATATCCTACAGAAATAAAAAGGAAGGATAATCTGACTACATTCAATAGGTTTAGACCTGAATTTAGGACTGTCGTTTTACCTGAAGACCCCAGGATTTTGTCATTGAATTGTCTCCTCTCATCTTCATAAAATCAACGTTTTGGAGTATTCTGATTGCGAATGTGGTGAATTGGATGATCTAGATCATCTTTTTTTAATTGTAAAGTTAGATATTGGTATAGGTAGTATTAGTTTCTGACTTCATTAAAGTAGATATTTTATTTAGATAAAATATTTAAAGAGCCTCTCGGCTTTTACGCCATCTATTTTGGTAGAAGAAGCAGAAGATGCGAGGTTTGAAACAAATAATTGGTAGAAATAATTTATATTATATATATATTTATATTTATATATTTTTATAATGCTCAATCAGGGTAGTTTATGTTATCTCTTTCAACAAATGGATCCGCTGGTGCCATGTAAGTGCATTTAGATAAAATTACGGCTTCGGCTATATTTTTATCGAGACCAATCTAATTAAATAAACTCTATATATAACGGCACAACTTTATTTAATCGGAATACCACAGAGTTGTTCGGAAAATCGGAACAAAATATATCTTGGTGTGTGCCCTGCATATACGCTATATTTCCTAAAACAATAATATTCTTGTCTTATTTTCATTCGACTCCGTTTCTTAAAATTTCAAGAACGTTCTCTTTAATAAAATATGTTGCACGTTTGAATTCTTTCTACGAAAGATTCAAAATATAATAAATGCTCCATCGCCGAGGATGTGTATTTTCCACCGACTTATCTACTTCCATTTTTAACAAAACCCAGACACGGATAGTGACGCTATCTCAAACAAGGTTTCCGTTAGAATAACACACGAAAATCTAGAAATAGAAACAATGCAAGCGGGAATTCTCGTCAAACTAAGAAACCGAATGCATGATCTCACGCTAAGGAAATCTATTAGAGCTATTTATCAAGAAACACGAGAACCGTTTCCGTTGTGGAAACATGAGCTTCCGGGAAAAATAAAGGAAGACGAAAATGGAGCAACGTAGCTGAAGTTTTTCTCACACGATGGGAGCAGAGGGTTCGGGATATAAAAACATTCTTTCGCCGATATTAGTGTTTCTATTAGGCGGAAGGTTTCCAAACTAAACAACTGCAACGTAATCGTTGATGTGAATGAAGTAGCATTTGTTGAGAAAAGGGGACGAACGTATCGTAATTACAAATAGATTGAAATACGGGATAGGTAAGTAGTGCTTGATTATCGGCACTTTGATCGTTTACCTTGCGTTCGTTTGCTTAGAAAAAAATTGTTCCTGCCTTAGATGGATGCAATTACTCGTTTTCGTTCATAATATTCTTCAAAATATTTCCGACAATATAGCTGCCGACATTATAACTGTCCAAGTTATTCGTATCAAGTCACTGAAATCTGATTGAGTAATACATCAGATCGCTTAAAAATGACTCATTCAAAACATGGTTTATATCTACCTTGTAGTTAGAAACTCATAATCAGTTCTTTTCAACGGTTTGCTTACAGCTGAAAAGTCTGGGATACGTTACTTTGCGTTTGTTCCTTTTTGAAAACCTTTAATTGACGTGATTTGTTGGTTCATATATTAACTATACCAAAATCTAAGTAAAGAAGTTTGAATTTTTTTAATTAAAAACGTTATTTATATGTTAACTTACACCTCACACAATGTAATCCTTTCATAACTTCACTAAAGATAGTTTATGAATCATGAATGTCTTTCTTTGCGGTTCGCCTAAGAATAAACGTTCTGAATAAAACTGTAGCTAAAACGCTCTTCACATATACATATCTCTAAGTTAATAGCATGATATACGAGCGTATATAATACCATCGCTTTCTCAGGTAACTAAGTTTATAAATACAACCTAGCTGTAATACATTTTCGAGGAAATCGTTCCGTGTTATGAGGTAGTACAGAGTTGGTGAGAGAGGGCAATTTGTAATTCAAATATTTTAATTCCCTTCAAGAGAATACAAATAAGGTTCCGGGTTGTGATGAATATTAACTATGTACTACACGAGAAATAGTTTTAAATTTGGCTAATGTGATTATTTTCCGCCTTCAGAAAAGGGACGATGCCGGTTTTTGCGCGGTCCGTATAGGTCTCATCTCGTCGGTTGTCCTGGAATTTTCGTTCACATAGCGTACACCATCCTCATGAAATATGTAAAAGCGTTATAAAAGTTATTGCATCGCGGGAAAGACTCAATTCCGTGGAGGATGTTTCGACTCGAATAACATCTCGAATTACTATGGCGAGTTTTAAAGCGGTTATGATATAACCACGGCAAACACTCACTTCGCGAATCGCGAAAAACAAATCGTACCCGTAGCAATTTGCGAATATGCTACAGACCAAGAGGAGTTGATAATTTCGGGAATGAGAACTCCTTTTAGAACTGAATAATTGAATGGTATGCAGATGTGTGCACGCTTCGAAGCAATATCTTAATGTAACCGAACGAAAATTGTATTTTCAAATGATACCTATGTCCATCTTATTTGAATTCTAATAGCATCCGTTTTAACTTTATAATATGAATTTCCGAATGCTTTTAAACTAACTAAAGTAATTTCAACATACAGTGGGAACGGTCTCAATCTAAACGATTTCAAATGCAATATAAGGATTTTTGTGTAAGTAAATAGTTACTTTCACTATTTAATTAAATTTTATTCTTAAAAAACCCAAAACAATATTAATGTTTCAACATTGGTTTTAAGACATTTACCAAACATACTCGTATTTTCTCAAACAACTTAATTTGCTCTTTTATTTTACCGTAGATTTTCAAACAGGCGTACAACTATGCAAATAAAAATCTATCGGCAATATGTACCGTGTAATCAAATACATACATATTATTATGTGGTATTTGAAGAGTTCTAATTGAATTAATTATCATTTAATTAATTTTTGAAATGTTTAATGATGGTTATAACTTATTAACTTTACGTTAATTGTTAAAAAAAAAAAAAAAAAAAAAAGACTTAGAACAGCGATTGAGGGAGTGAAAAATGAAAAACACAAATGTAATAATAGTATTTTTTTATTTGAGAGAAAAATTCAAAATTTAATGTAACATACACATACAAACACATACATGACACAACACGACTCGATTAGGCATTAATTTCCAAATTAAAAATACATCGTTAAATAAATTAGAAATCTAGTGGGGAATGACGTAACGCCAGTTTTGGTAGTTCGGAGCAGCAGCAGGTGGATGTAAACAGATTATTTTTTTGACAGTAAGAAACAGTCACCAAAAATTAAAATTTAACATAAAACCGTATAAAAACGATTTGATATTTATACAAAAGCACGCTACAAGTGATAAGTGGGTGTCAGGAAAAAGAAAGAAGAAAGAACATAGAACAATTCATCAGGACGAAGTGAACTTAAAAGGAAAATTGAAGAGGATTAATCAAAGAAGAATAACAAAATAAACACGCACACACACACACATATAATTAGCAAGGTAAGAAAAAGGGTGGGATAATCTTAAGACTTTTTTGTACAATTCTATTATTATATTTGTGTTAATAATTTCAATCTTTCATTTCTGTCGTTTGTGACAGAACAATTTGGCGACCGTGACAGGACTATATTGGCATAAGTCAATATATCCTCATATTTGAATCATTAATTTTAATTTAAACTCAATTTTTTATCAAAATTCAAAATTTACACCCCATATTAGATTTCATTTAGGCCTAACATAAACTTTTTCATTTCAATTCATTCAGTTAAGTACAAAATTCAATAAATAAAAATTTCAATTTCATTTAGTTAAAATATGCCTAAGGTAAGAAGCGTAGAAGGTGATGGTGGGGATGACATTAAAGATATGTTAAACATCATAAAAGGTAAACTTGATAACATTATGTCAGGTCAAACTTCCTTCGAAAACAGGCTAAACTGTTTAGAAGAAAAGGTAAATAAATTTGGATCACCGTCGGAGTTAGCTTCTCGATCATCAATTGTTACGCCTCCTGTGACTGCTACTGTTCCTGACATTTCCAACATAACCCAAAATGAAATGTCATGTGACTTTGGTAGACAGACATTTTCTCATAACCTCAAAATCAAGGATCTGGTCCCGAAGTTTGACGGTAGGCGAGGTTGTCCCGTGGCTTTCTTGATTTCTATCAAACGGGTGTTAACGCCAGCAACATCGCACGTACAATTATATAACATTCTTAGATCATCATTAGTGGAGGATGCTTCAGTCTGGTTTTCGGTTGTTGAGAATTCCTTCAACACATTCGAGGAATTTGAGGCACTTTTCTTAGCTAAGTATTGGTCTGAAACCGAACAAAACAAAATTAGAAGTAATCTTTTCATGGGGAAATTTAATTCACAAAAAAGTAATTCACGCGAACAGTATTTCATTAATAGGTACGCCACTGCGCAACATTTGACACCAAAATTAAGTGAAAATGAGATTATACGACATTTTGCAAGACATTTTGATTTCGAAATTAATAAATCGGTCATTATACAAAATATTACTACTTTTAAAGAGTTTTGTGAAGTTCTTAGACAATACGATGATCTTTACAAACATAAATCAACACAACACACTCATAATTACACAGAAGGTTATACGCCATATTATCGACAAAATTCTAACCAAAATTATAAAACAGGCAATTTTAACACACATTTTAACAGCAGAAACACCAACTATCAACAAAATTCTCGTCCATATCAAGGTTACAATCGCCAAAATATTCCACAAAGCACTAATTCACATCAAAATTACAGTCGTCAAAATTATCAACAGAATTCTAATTTTAATCGAAACGAACACACATTACATCAAAATTCAAATACCACATAATAATATATACATATATTATATGTTACCAACAGAAGGTCTATCACAAATATGAAAATCGGAATTTTCTGAAAATTCCGCATATTTTACACTCATTTTTTTTTATTTTGTGAAATAAAGGGAAAAGAGGAGCTAGAATTTTCTTTTGGAGGAACGTCCATAACTCAGGTTCTGTTGAACTGAATTTTGCAAACTTACTCTCGTTGAAAACAGCTCTACTCCGCCAATCTAATGCTTATAAATTCGAACCAATTTAATAAATGACGTGCACGCTAGAATTCCCATTTTTTCCGTCCTAAAACCAGACCCGTCGGACCAATGGTCACCGGTAAGGCACCGCAACCTTCAGGCTTGTTGTGCCACGTCTGTGTATTCAAGTCACCTACTCTAACACGGTAGTTCCCTCCACTAATCTCTACAGGTCCCTAACCTAGGGTTGCCATTCGTCCCGATACGTCGGGACATGTCATCGTTATTAACAGTGGTGTCCCGACAAGCTATAAAATGTCCCGACAAACATATTCGAGCGCAGAGCTACAAGTTTTTAAAAATTGATAAAGAAGAAGAACTGCGCCAAATCGAAAACGGGTCGCCTCGACATTTTTACGACACCCCACTGTTCACTTTTTCCTAAAGCACTTATTCACTTTAAGGGAAGGGGAGAAGCGGAATGTGGGGAAAGTATCGAGGCGGCTTACTGTCGATTTGGCGCAGTTCTACCCCTGTTTTACTGATCGTCAACTGGCAACCTAAAACTTGCTCAAACTAAACTTGAGTTGAGTGAGGGAGGGGTGGAGAGCGGCGCCGCACAGTGATTCCACACTGAAAAACAAAATGTTCAAAACTGGCTACAACCTACATTTCTTCACCGATTTTCAATTTTTCCCGTTTTTCGATATCCTTCTCTAAAAATTAGCGGCATAACCTCAAATATTGAAAAATCATGTTTTGTGCTCATAATACGATGATTTTTTGATTAAAAAAATTTTAACTGATAATAATGACCGGAAAAATTGTAAATGTCCCGACGGGGCCTTGGGGATTTATGGTAATCCTACCCTAACCGAATGGGTTTCCTCTTGTTCTCCCAAATAAGTTTAACCTTCTGCGATCTAGTGCCTCGCAGTTGCATAGTATATGAACGGCTGTCTCCGGTTCTATTGCGCAAAGTCTACACTTTGTGTCCCCGTCAAACTCTCCGATTTTGTGTAGGTGTTCTTTCACCGTAGCATGTTTGGTCATTAGGCCCGTAACAATACAGAACTGTTCCCTGGTAAGTTGTAGCAGTTCTCTAGCTCTCTTCCTACATGGTTTCCCTATAAAGGTTTTACCATGTGTTATACCGGGTACAGCACTCCAGTATTCTTACTGTTTCATACGGACCCAGTCGGACCGTACATTTCCATCATTCCTCATTCTGAGAATTCTGAGAATATATTCCTGCACCAGTACAGTTAGCCGTCTTAGATCCGTCCGTGTACCAGACTAAGTCTTGCTTTTTAATTCCAAGTGCATACCTGGTAGCCTCCTACCGTCTGTCTGGTATAGACACCGTGAAGAAATTCCCATACTTATGCCTTACCGGCATGTGGTCGGT
Source organism: Holotrichia oblita (assembly GCA_023690525.1). NCBI lineage: Eukaryota > Metazoa > Arthropoda > Insecta > Coleoptera > Scarabaeidae > Holotrichia > Holotrichia oblita. Next base: position 182,453,298 of record CM043015.1, on the reverse strand, counting down.
CCGCATTTCCAAAAGCCCCTCTCCAACATGCTCGGTTATCGACATATGTTTTGTTTTGATTCCTTTCGGAGTCGTGTGTTGTAGCCTGTACGCCCTCATCCTTGCCTCCACCTGTATAACCAGGTGCAACGGTGGCAAGTCCAAGAGTCCCTCAATAACAGAATTTCCAGTAGGTACTTTGTTTTCAATAATTTGTTTTATACTAAATATATGATCAATACTATCCCCTCCTAAACCCACTCTGCGATTCCATTAAGTTTATAGTTTTCTCCGTCAGTTTGCATTCTAGAACCCTCTCGAACACTTTTGCTACTACACTGAGTAAAGTCACTCGTCTGTAGTTTTCACAATTTCTGGAGTCACCCTTTTAAAATACGGGTACAATTATACCTACTTCCCAATCACACGGTACTTTACCAACTTCCCAAATTTTCCTAAACAGTTCCAACACAATTTTTATTTTCTCCTCACTCATATTCTTTAACATTTCAGGTTTGATGTTATCTAAGCCTGCTGCTTTACCCGTTTTCAGCTTATTAATTGCCACGATACTTCTTCTTTCGTTATCTCTTTTTCCTGTTCTAGTTCTTCTTCCTCCCGTTCCATTTCTTGATTCGAGCTTTCTACTTTGCATCCGAATTTGTATCCGCACCAAACAGTTCCATTAAGTATTCCCTCCATCTATCCCCAATCTGGTCATCATCTGTGATTATATCTCCTTTTTTATTTTTTATCACTCTACTATTACTACTTTTCTCTTTTCTTAAAGCTTTAACTACTCTGAAAAATAATTTCTTATTTCCCTTACTTGTGGATGACCAAAATCTTCCCATGTTTTCTGCTTCGCTTGGTATACCATTTCTTTAACTATCTTAGTTGTTCTTTATGCTCTACATAAAGCCCTCTATGCCGGTATGCCTCTATAATTCCATATTCTAAGTATATACTTGATCTGCTTCCGATTATATGGCTTCTTCTTTTTCTTCCTTTACAAGTTCATAGTATTCCAAGGATTTAATTAATTTTCCATCTAGTTTTCCCACCGATACCTTTCGTATCTCTACCATAAACTGTCTTAGAGTTTGTATCTACTTTTTGATTTCTCTCTTTTTTCTTCAGGTTCGTTTTTGTTCATAAGTTTTTATAGTTTATATTGGTGTATTAGCACTTCGTCACAATTCTCGTCAAACTAGTGTCTTCCCTTTATGTCGCTTGCTCTAGGTGTTTCTCTTTATATGATGTTTGTTTTACTGTTTACATTGTTCTTTAGCAACCTTTATTCAACCTGATTATTTAGTTTATAGCCTTCTTTTGTCTAGTCTTTATATTATATTATATCTTGTTCAACTGTTCTTTTCTCTTTTCTGTGCTAGTACCTCCTGTTGTAGTCTAGCTATGACAAAACTGTGGTAGCTGTTGAAGTCTGTCCGTTCATACCTTCTGCAATCGGTTATGTCTTTGGCATGTTTAGTTTCTATAAGTGGTTGTGGTAAAAACATGTACTCACTAGTTCTGTTTTGGTTCTGCATTTTGGACAGTTCTAGAATTACTGCACATATATAACTGGAAAATTATGTTCTAATTTTTCTAGGATTTATTATGAACTCTCCATTATCTGTATTGCTTCCTGTAATGAATTAATTCGTTACTGTCCTAAGATTTGTCCCAGAAATTCTTGCTTCAAAAGGGCTCCGATTATGTAGAAATAATTCGGAGTATACTTCATTTGAGGGTACGCTGCCACCATTAGTCACTTGGTGCAATTGTGGTCGTGTTGTAATAGGCAGTTGCTTAAAGGGGATAATTTACAAATGACTTTGGGCAGATTTTTCATTAATTTATTTCTATATTGTTATGATAATATTAACAATAATATTGTAGGTGATGTGATATTAGGGCTTCCGGATTATAACCGCGTCGCAGTAAAGTAAATTTTTACAATACAAAAGTAAAACAAAAGCAAACATTATAGAATGTAAATATAAAATGTATACAAAAACTTACTAAAATTCGACCTTTCGCCACTAATATAAGTGGTTTCTTCAGGAACAAAAACTAGGTGAGGAGCGCCAGAAATGTATATACGTGTTCTATTCTTTCGTCTCCATGTTAAATTTATTTCGAATGCAATGATGTCACTACGAAAGCCGTGCAAAAAAACCGAGACCTAACTATCTAATTTCATATAATTAAGATTGATCAATCAGATGGACAGTTTGAACATAAATTCAATCACCTCAAAACGGAGGGTAATTTAGAAACTCCTAACTAACCGGAATAGATTAATATGCAATGATATGAAACATAAGCTGTTGGTGCTAGTTTACTAGACTGTTCCGGTTTCTTATATTCGAAACTATACACAAAATAAAAATTTTACGAACAAAACATTGCATCAAAATTGGTAAATAGTTGTTTTCCTAAAACTACAAAGTGTTATTTAAAATAGCCCTTTCTTCTATCTTGTATCTTCTGTGTGATATTATTAAGTATTTTGAAGGAAAACTGGAATTTAGTCGATCGAATGGTTAGGGAAAGTTTTCAGCTATACCAAGTGCACTTATTTTTGTTTATCTAGGATGTCGTTAAAATGAAGTTACAAACTTTACAGTATGCTGCATCTTTCTAAAATTGCTGCATAACTTTAAGATCGAAGCAAACAAACTCTTTACAAGTTAATCGTGCACGAATTGTGTGATAATTATTGTAACGATTTTCAGTTTATGTACTTTTTAAATTCACATGAAGGAAAGAATTTTTATTATTACCTGCCTGTTCTACGTGTAAGTTTACATTCTGTTGGTAATAATTAAAATCTTATTAGTCACTTTCTAGTGGCCGTGGAAAATTTAATATTCACGTTCTATTAATATGCACCTCTATACAAGTAAAATTAGTTAAGGTAAGTTCAATTTAAGGTATTTTAATTATAAAAGAAGTCACTGTTTGAGAAGACTTCGTTTACCAAAACGTTGTATTTTGAAATCGCATCTGCAGGAAGGAGATTTATAAGTAAAAAGACATCATAAGCAAGTAAATGCAAGCAATAATTTATTCATCATTTTATTAGTTACAAACTCAATAGTTTGACAATCTAATAAAATCGGTGACTTTCTGGGTTCCTTCGTGCACCTAAGGCAGTAGATTATTGCTTACCTTCTGATTTGTAATCCAACAGTTTCGCCAACAGTAATGTTCTAAACTAATTGTGGACGAACTCAATTGAATTTCTTTGGCTGCATTTAATACAATTTTGTTTCAAAGTTCCTATAAAATCGTATAAGATTTAACAAAGCTTTAGTATATTTAAATGCTCAAATTTTTTGAATTGCTTTCTTGTCAATATCCCAGGATACGCCAATATGGGGTTAACGATTGAGACGATCTCATTCAATAATTGAACGCATGGAAAATGGACAATATCCTAAAATTGGCTTCTAAAAGTGGTGCAGTCATGCCAGAATTAAGCCTAGTACGTTGAATACACCTTTAGACGCCGTTTTATTCCCAAAAGCTAGATAAAATAGATCGATGGGTGGTTACGAAGTTAATCTGCTCTTGAAATCGTAGATGATGAAGATTCTTAGGTAAAAGTTTATTTCAAGCTGGCTCATCTTTTCCGAACTTTAGCATCAAACCCAACACGATTTCCCCCATTAGAATATGGATCAATCGTTTGTAATATATACAGGGTGAGGCATTAGTGCGTCAAAGCTCAATATATCCGTTAATATTAAGAATATCACAAAACATTATGAACAAAAATCACAGACAGTCTTAAGCTACATATGTATATGTTAAAATTATTTTCGTATATACAGGGTGTTTCATATTGCCAGAGTAAACCAAGCATACATTTTCTGAAATGCGATACACTATATATTATTTCAAATTTAGATTAAGCATATCTTCCTCATTCCTTAGATATAAGGTTTCCTTAAGATATATCGAATATTGCAGAAGTTATGGTCAATTTTGTCTGAAAATCATTGCGTGTTCAACGTATATTCCACACCAAACAACTTGAAATTATTCTTGTTCTGGAATGACTTTTTTATATTGCTACAGTTTTATAGCAAAGTAATATTTTGCCAATATTGTGAAAACGGTGTACAGCGCGATTCAAAACGCAAATGCGTTATTCTCTCATCTTATTTAAATGGAACAGCCTGTATTTTATATTAAGCAAGGGAAGTACAGTGTATGCACTTTCATGTTTATTAACCACTCCCTGTATCTAAAATCGTTAATTTCTGGGATATTTAATATTTTCTTAATGAAAGATGATCTTTTTCAAAATAATTGTAAGATGTCACATTAGCCATGAAAAAATGACAGTAAAAAGCTATAAAATCATAAATTAAAATAAACTTATTAAATACAACACAATTACAAAATGTTAAACTTATACCGGTAATTAATATTTAATTATTTAAGCCAAATGTTTACGATATAACGGATTTCACAATAAATGTTCAAAATGTCCACCAAAAAGATCAAACAACGTTGTAGCTGTTCTTCTTAAAGAGTTAAAACAGCAAATCACAAATATCATGTGTTGTTCGAATGGCCAAGAACGAAATAATTTTTAATGTTATTGTTCAGCGCTTTGCTTTAACCAATTATTTTTATTATTTGTGTCTTCATCGACTTCAGTTGTCTCTATAATATTGGAATGGTGTGAAAAACTGTACACAGACCGAATTTGGCACTTGCATTCTATTAATACATCATGCACTTATAGGATTTTTTCTTACTTTATCAATGTTCTTGCTTTCGCGGTAGTACAAAGGCAGTATGTGCCGATAATTGTTAAAATAATACGAGTTTTGGGTCGTCCTGTATACATTTATTAGAATTTTGAATTACAGGTTGTTCTTAAACTCAATTAGCACATAGACGTAAAAGAATACCCGTTAACTCGTTTTTATGCTTTCTCTAAACTATGCTTTCTCTAAAACCAGGTTTTGGTAGTTCATGAGTTTAATTGTACCCATTTTTTTACGGTTTCCATTTTCCGGCATATCGCTGAGTATCGATTTCTCGATTGGTTTAACCGACACCGAAGAGGTCGACATCGCCCAACGCCAGCTTGATGAATCTTAAAACAAAATTAATTCCAACACCTTACTTCTTATTGTCATAAACCTCTGTTATTGTCTTGGAATTTGAGATACTTTTAGGTGAGCGTAGGTTTTTATAATCATTGTTCACTGTGTTGTAGTTTTTCGAGTGTTATCATTCAGGTAACTTTTTAGTTGAAATTTTACTAATCACGCTGTCAGGCTTCTAAAGACTGTTGTTGTTGTCTTCTTCTTTTCGTTACATACCTTATTTCTTCTTCGCTTTGTTGATTGACAATGAAAGGATACAATGGATTATCCATTCCAGTGCCTTCTTTTTGTTCGTAAAACTCACCTAGTTTAACTTGAAACCAATTTTAGAACATCTACAACAAATTTTCCAATATTTCTGTACGTCAAATGATATGAGAATTTGTTCTTGTATCAACTAAATATTATTAATGTCCTTTAGCGATTCAATGGAATTTTCATCAGTTAAATTCTCAGTGTGTAAGGAGAAATGAGAACGGTGAATTGATCCCTGACACTAGGTGTTACTAAATTTCCGAGTTTTTTCTGATCGTAGACGGACTTTTTAATTGTTCATATGTTGCAGTTGGTACTAAACACATGTAACTCACATGTGGTACTTAGATTTATCAAGAATGATTATTTTGTTTCCTTTATCTGGTTTAAAATAGGAATAATTTTTCCTTATTTAATATCATTATTTGCACACACAGGACAAGCATTTTTTGAAATGTTGTTTTTACACACGTTTCTAATGTACTCTTTTGTTGTAGGATCTGTACCTCTACTGCTAGTCTTTATAGACGCAATAACTTCCTCATTTCAAGCTCTTTTTCAACAGATCTAATTAATCATTGCTGAAGGGCTCTGAATATGAATTACAGACTTGGGGTGTGTTTTCCATTTCACTTAACCCTTGTGGATTAACCTTTTTGGGGCGTAACTTACAAACCTTTTTATTCAAATCTATCACTTTTAGTTTGAACTTCTGATTGAAAAAAACGATTTACTACCTTGGGTTGGAGAGCCTTATCAATGATCGGTAACACCAAACACCCTAACGATTAATAAATTCGGATCATGTGTGTCCACGACTTGTGGGCCATCATTATCAACTGAATACCGAATGAGTAAATACGTTCGTCTATTTACCTAATTGTTAACATATGTTGTATTAATTAATCCTTCTGGTGGTGTTACCGGTCATTATTTGTATTATACAAGCCCGCAATTCTTGAAATTACATTTATTATTACAATAAATCATTCATTTCGGTTTCTATATATTTCATTCATATCTGATATAGATGCCTTTATTGGCCTTCAAACACTTTCAAGAAAACTATATTAATATTTATCTATCTCTTCAATATTCGAACATGGATAAACACTTAATAGTCTTGTTTTGATACAATACACAAACAGTACATGTCGTCCCGATTTCGTGATTAATTCATTAGTTCACCGTAGCAACAAACGCGAATTGTGAGAGGCCAAATAACCCGCGAAAAACGATTCGAATATGCTTTTATGAGGACCACTGTTTGTCCAACGGATTCAGCTAAACACAAACACCAACTCGATACGCTTTGATTTAGAGAGGCAGCGCTAGAAATGATAAGTTAATATTGAATTGCAGGTTGGGCGATTGCGTCCGAGGAACGGGACTGGAAATACAGATTATCAATCTATTATGCTAAACCGCAGGACTCAGGGACATTCACTTGTGCCACACCACGCGGCATTACCAACAGTCTAACGCTTCATGTAGCAGGTATGTATTGTAGTTAATTATAGCTATAAATCACTGTAATTATATAGCAGCAATAATCAACTCATTGCGAGTTAGATTTCCGTAATACTTTTAGGAAAATATTGGTATAAAATGATACTTCCCCATATAAAATTACACTCACAAAATGTGCACCATATAGTTAATTTTAATTTAACGGTTACGCCACTTAAGTAACATCCCATTGGCGAATAAGAATTTAATTAAAGTTTTTGTAAGCGAAAACATATTTCGTAGTCATTAAAGTTATTGTTTAAACAAAAGTCTGTTCTCATTGTAGTTTTTTTATCATTTATCATTAAATTAATAATCTTCCTTTGTGCTTTACCGCTTCAGCTTCTCTTAAGTTACATACACAGTATTGTCGTATTCAAAAAAAGAATATTTACAAAATATCTACAACAATAAGACCGCTTCTAACTTGTATACGTGCAATTGAATAGTGGAAATACAAAAGGGGATAAGTGCCTAATTTAAATAATAGTTATTTACGAACCAAGTGCGTGAAATATTTCGCGAATGAGTGACCAGTTTAAAGCGCGAGCCGGAGGCGAATTCGCGAAATGTTTCACGCACGAAGTTTGTACAATATTTTTTGTACGAGAACTATAATAATAATACATATTGTTAAATACGTTATCGTTTATGACCATATTATTAAGGTTAGGGATTTATGATTTTAAAATGTCACTAAATTAATCAAGTTCCAGTAAGTACCAACTTTACTTTTACGCACTCGTGCTTAAAGTGACTTTTTACGCACGCAAATCGAATCGTGAAATGACAGGTTTTGATAAGCGAGTACAAAAAATATATTTTCGTATATTTTCGAGGGTTCCAGGGAACCTATTGAAAAAAAAGTGCTTAAAGGATATGGAAACCGATTTTCGATAGCACATAAGAAAAGGGAGATATAGGGCTAAACTGATTTTGCAAAAAATTGAAACACTCTGTAGTTCGAAAACGGTAACAGAAAAAAGAGCTCTAGAACCGTGCCTCGGTTTCTACAAGTTTCCTGGAATCCCTCGAAAACACGCGAAAATGGGTCAGCTTGTACGGTGCATAACAAATGTCAATATCCAATGTCATTCTCAATGGTAATAACGACCATTTTTTTACGGTTATATACAGATTACTTTGAATTTTGCATGATTGACATTTATATGAAATTCAAGTATCCATAGACATGTGGACATTTATGACATGACACTAAATTAATATTAGTATAACAAGTTGACGTATTTGCTATTATGGAGAAAATAGTCTCTGTGCATTCATCATTAAAGCTAACCGGTCTAAAGCAATCTCCCATTGATATTGATGTAAACTCAGCAATTCAAACTGCTTCGCCAGCATTAATATGGAGTGAAGAGTATACAGCAATCCCGCAAAGATTAACAGTAGAATTTACTTCTCATTCTATAAGTCTAACGCCTGTATACAAAGGAAATAAGAAAGCCAACATAATGGGAGGACCGTTAGAGACACCCTATGCGCTAGACCATTTTCACTTTCATTGGGCAAGTAATAATAAAGGCAGTGAACATACAGTTAACGGCAAACATTACAGCATGGAGCTCCACTCAGTACATTTCAAAGGAAATTATACCTGTCAGGAGGCTATTGATGATCCTCGGGGCATTGTGGTGATTGCTTATTTTATTGAGGTAACCAAACCGCATAAAGAATGTATTCAACATTTAGGCGAAGTTGTTAAATTATTAAATAGTGGGGAATCAAGGAAATCGCCACCACTAAGGAAGATGTTTCCATTGAGCGACATAATCAAACCGTTTACTACACATTACTACTATTATAGTGGATCTCTGACAGTTGAACCGTATACTGAGAACGTAACATGGCTAATTTCTCCTCAAATTCTTAAATTTCCGCAAGAAAATCTAACCAGTTTCTGCCAAATTACAGAAAATAACGTGAGGGACATTCAAGACCTTTGTGACAGAGAAATAAAATATGTAACAAAAACATGCGCTTGCTCTACCTATTACTGTGTTTTTTTTTATTGTTAGGTCATAGTTAAGTATCAAGCATTCGAACGGGTTTTTCGCTTCCTAATACTAAGCCAGAACATAATAAATATAACAATATTTTTCTACAATCACTTGATAAAGAATGATTTTCTGCTTGTATTGGCAACGAAAACGATATGCAACTCTATAGGTGATTTGTATTGACGTTTACTAAGGACCGTCACTTCATCGCTCTAGAGAGAGATTGTCTGAAAATTGCGCGTTGTAGCAACAAGTATGTAACATTCAAATTGACAGATTGAAAAGCACAATTTCTCGCAATTTGCGTGTCAACTTATAAAATATTTATATTTGAAGAAAATTATAGAAAATAGTGATAGTGATATTCCGAGTACACTTCCTAAGATCAGAAGTGTTGCAAAAGCTATAAGTGTGAAATTTGTTGCCAGAAAAGTCAAAGACATTATATGAGAAGCAGCCACCTCATAAAATGGTGTAATGCGAAGAAACTATCTAAATGTTTGGAAAACGTACTTGTTTCCTATTTTCTTGAGAAAGCCAAGGCACTAAAATCATCACTTTCAGTTTCCAGGTTACAAATTACTGATTTGTGGTCTTTGAAATAAAAAATAAAACAGTGCTTTTATAATAGTTCTGATTTTACCTATTCCATTATTTAGATCTGGCCATTGCTATAATGAATCTTGAAACTGTACTCTGTCTCTTGTTCTAAGAAAATTGTGCAGTACACAACACCATACCTACTTCTAGTGTGATGTAACAAAAATCAGAAGTAACTTCAACTAGACCTAAAATTCACCATTTATTGAAAAGTATCTCAAAAGAATGTTCAACGGAAATTTTACAAAAATCAAACTTATTAACTACAATTTAGATTATTTGAATGATAAGTCAAAAGAATTAGTCAAAAGAACAGCCATTTTGCTAGTCGTGCCACTGATTATTAAATTTGGCAAATCCGCTACAGATGCCAGCGGCTTACGCATAGATACAATTTTGCATTTAATTTGAATTATAAGAAGAAATTTGCGCGCTGAATTCACCGTTGGACGGTTAAATCAGCTCGTCAATTGTGGCATCTTTATATCTGACAGAACAGCATGCTAATTTGCAAGTCACGGTCGTACGCTAGCCAACCCGATAACTCTCCTACATTGCATGTGGTAAGCTTATGTCATGTTTACTAATTATTCTTATACTGTGACCATATGCAATGACTCCATTCAGTAGAAGCCAACAGTTAACAACTTGCAGACGACACTTGGTTGCAACATAAAAAGTAGAACAACTCTTAAAACACATTACTTATGAAGGTTGCCAAAAAAGTTTGACAAATCAATTTATAGTTCAAGATATTTTGATGACTATAGATCAAGTTTGATTTTTTCATCAAGTTTATCCAAGGGCACTGACACCTTAAAAGATGAATATTTCTCTGGATATTTCGATTCCAACTTCTCTATCTCGGTCTTAATTTTCTTACTATCTAATCTAATTAATAATATATAGCTTATTTGCTTGTTTTTGGTTTAAAACTTTTTACATGCAAGTACGCACATCGCGTTATGCCTTTTAAGTTTATATTTGTTACCGCAACGTGGGTTGTACTAAACATTTTCTAGCTATAAGTATAAAATTATTGTCCTCTGATTGGCATTTTAATTTCTTATGATAGTCTTTTATTTTCTACTATAACTTTTGTAATCTCTGCTTTAAATACTTGAGTAATATTATTAGTATTATTGGTAATAATATAGCATACTTTAGTTACTTTAGTAATTATCGGTTTACTTCTGAAAGAAGCTCAGGAATCAAGGAGCATAAAAGAAATATCGCGAGATTGCTACTAATCAAGATCTCATTTGTTAACTCTTGTTAACGTCAGTTCGTTATATTTCAAGTTTAAGGGTACCACCAAGAAAAAAACAAAAGCATGCTATTATGTCCGGAAATTAATCGACTTATTGATTTCTTATGATTTAGATCGTGAAAAGAAAAAGAAGGTCAAAACGAAAGTAACAGTGCTAGTGGTACTTTTCTGATGACTGATGATATTACTAACGTATTTAGCGCCACATTTGTACTACTATATATTATCAATATGTATACATAAAGAACTTACGCAAGAAAATAAAACACGCATTTAAAAAATCAGACATTCATATAGTAATCACATCTACTAAACATACTAAGTTAATAACATCTATCAAAAAAGATAATCAAAGGAATGTCGTCTATAAATTAGACTGTACCAAATGCTATATCGGTCAAATTAAACAATATTTAAACAAACGACTTTAACTGCTTTGTCTAAGCGCTTTAAAAGTAGATAACAGACAGAAATTTGAATATAAATCAGGTAGAGTTTGCATAAATTTTGTATTTTTTTTAGATAAATAATAATCAACGCGCGGCGAACTGACTTCAGAGTTAATTTTTGTCATAAATTCGAGCATGGAGAATTTTACATCTGAATAAGTTTAAACTACACGGATTAACTATAAGTCTTAACTATAGTTTACTGCCAAGTGATAATTTAAGAAGTATTACAACTGGTTAATGAGGAAATTAAAAAACGATGAATATTTCTTAAACAAAACCACACACAACAAATTTACAAATTCTAAAATATTCAACAGAAATACAGCAAGACGATCACAACATCGTTTTGGATTAAACGTTTAAATGGGCATCTTGAAGAATCGTCTCATAGGATTGGTTATATACGAAGAAACATTAAATGGGGCAGTACCACGTCTCTAACTTCTTAGATAATATTGTATTAAATCAAATATGGTGCACACACCCACAATGCGGCAATTGTGAGGAATTACCTAAATCAAGAGTTCCAAATCGTTGGATAGGAAATAGAAGAGTCGTGGAGTGGCCGCCAAAATCTTCTTAGTGGACTTAAGTAATTTAGATTATTATAGGGAGTTGTTGAAAAATTATATTTATAGAGATGATGTCAGGGATTAATATCAAAAATTTCAACATGTTATGATTGCACACACGATTCAATTTAGAAGGAAGAATTCTATCTAACAATATGAAAATCCAATGTGGCCTCCATAAACATTAAGAAAGTTGATTATGGCCAGACAGAACTGAAACGTCCTAGAATAACTTCAAGTACGACGTTAGCAAGAAGATAAAAAGTGGCCTTTAGAACGCTTTCTGAGATTTTCACTCCAAGACCAAATAAATGCGCTAGAGGTAAAAGTAAAAAATCAGCTTTATTCGTTTTTTCAAGAAGGTCCATTTTTTATTCAGTTTGATAGCAACTACTAAATTTAAAAACTTTGACAAATTAAATATCTCCTTAATTTTTAAATCATTCCTGTTTTATTGACCTACAAGTAGATGGGGTTAAAAGAATGACTGCACACTTGTTATTGTTATATATTAAGAATAATTGTTTCATATTTACACGCTCTCTTCTATAATTAAAAACTGTTTTTCCTTTTCAATTACTTATATTAATAATAATAATAATAATAAGGGGTCGATGGCCGCAGTGGTTAGGCGGCTAACTATCGTTGTGAGAGGACGATAGGTGCAGTGGTTCAATTCCCTGGAAGGACAGTGACATTTTTTCAGAGAGTTTAATCCCGGATCGACTTGCCATTCGCTGTTGGGAGCAAAGAGATTAACAGCGCGGCACCACAAAAGGCGATATGATGCTGTCACAAAACCATTTAAACACAACTTACACACACAAACTACACCGCAAGAGTTGCAGTGATGGCCAGACAAGTAATATAGCTTACGAAGTCACTGCAACTAAGCACCCACCACACATTAAAAAAATAATAATAATAATAATAGGAGTATAGATGTTAATTAGTATAAAAATCTGCTGAAAATAAAAGCTACAAAAAAATCTTCATAAGTAAGGGTAATCGACAACAACCTGTTTGTACTAGCCATTTTCTCACCTTTTAAACAACTGTGAGACGGTTTCCAAAGCAAGTCACATCAAATCCGTTTAGTCGGCAAATGGAATAATCTAGTAAATTACTTAGATTAATCAGAGTTTCGGTATACTATAGAAAAGTTACTGCACTACTCTAGTGCATATTTCCAATGTTCTGAATTGTGCTTAAGTGGCATAATGGTGGTATGCACTGAAAGTAACGCTCTAAAAAGTGCCATTACGTTTCTTCATTTTTGGTAATTCTATTAAAGTTTCTTACTTGCATGACATGCACGGAATTTTACATATTAGCACTGACATAAATAAAAGGCATAAATGAAGATAGTTTCCAAACAAAACTATGCTTACATCTAGCTAACTTATAATTTATAATTGTATTAAATATACTAACGTAGTTTAATTTATGTACTTTTAATTTGATTAAAAGTAATACTAACCGTCTAATACTGTATTTCTCAACCGTATGTCTAACCTTAATCCTATATAATATCACAACCTTCGTCTGCAATAAAACTTTCCAACATACTGTTCCTCATCGACAAACCGCACCAAACGATAGCATTAGAAATTTACAACCGTTCTGCCATCAAATTTAATTCCCCGCGTCATAATCTAATTTTACTTGCAGCCGTACACTGCGATCCCATATCCGTATCTGGCATGCACATTACTGTCAGAGTGGAGGGAACGAGGTTGGGTCATACGGCAATATTCCAGTGCCCCCTCGGGTTCAGAGTAAACGGAACAGCTAACATAACTTGCCAAGCTTCAGGTAAGTCTAACACCTAGAAATCAACTTTTATCTCAATGTTCTAATAAAGTTTACTTGGTATTGTTTTTCCTTTTGCTAAGAAACTTGCCCTGCCTGTATAAAGCGAATTATAAAATTACATACGTATAGTTTGCTAGTTAGAAAGTATACCTATTACATTACTGTAATCTTGAGTTTCAATCAATTTAGGATAAAGAATAAAGATTGCAATTAAAATCGTGTATGTTCCTTTTACATTAATTACCTCACATACTTAATCATATACAGGCTAACAACTTGAACTACGAAAGCCTATTGATAGGAGAGGGTGGTGGGGGTTAAAATTAAATTATATTTCATCTATGAATTAAATGTATCCATTGTACTATTGTCAACTTATTATATGACAGGAATGTCAGAGGTTATGTCAAATACTTTACCGAACCATCAAACTATCCGTATGGAATACAAAATTAATGAAAAAGTGCAAATTATAAAGTGGTTTTATAATTTGCCATAGTATTTGACATAACCACTGACATTCCTGTCATATAATAAGTTGACAATACTAAAATGGTTACATTTAATTTTACCTCCCACTACCTTCTCCTATCAATAGGCTTTCGTAGTTCAAGTTGTTATCCTGTATATATATACAGATTGAATCTCTGGTAACCAAATGGGTGGGGAAGCGGTCGACTCCCACTACCATTGTAGAAAACATATTCATGGATATACATAACGATACGCTCGTATATATGTCATCAGTCTGTCACCTGTCAGTTTCTCTATTAGCATATTAATGTAATAATGCCGAAATACACAGAGCAAGAAAAACTTCAATTGCTAAAATGGCATTATGCTGGTAATAGTTTCCAGCAGGCCCGCGATTTATTTAGCGTTAAATATCCAGATAGGTCTATTCCGTCAGTATCCACGATTTTTGACTTACTTAGAAAATTTGAACGTACTGGCATGGTAAAAAATTAAAAAAGCTATCCCACACGCAAAATATCTGCGGATACATTGCTATTGGTATGTGCGTCGATTGAAAATAATTCAAATTTATCGCTACGACAGATTGCAAATGATGTGGGAACATCAACATCATCTGTTAGTCGCATTTTAAAAAGTAATGCGTACAGCAGTTTTAAGGTGTCTAAGCATCAGCAATTATTTCACGACGATGCATTTAGACGAATGGAATTTTGCGAGAGGTTGATGGAAATGGTGAATCTCAACGATGATTTTTTAAATAATATTTTATTTACGGATGAGTCATCATTTCCCATTGTAAGATCCCACAACCCGTCAATAGTTAGGTATTGGGCTAGAAGAAATGAATTTCGCAGTGTAAGCACGCGTACCCAGTATCAACAGAAAGTAAATGTATGGGCTGGGTTGTTAAATAATCGGGTTATAGGTCCCATATTTATCAATGGCAATTTAACTAGCGCTAGTTATTTAGCTCTATTGGAAAATGAAGTTTTGCCGATCATAGAACAACTACCGGACATTAACCATCAAAGAATTTACTTTCAACAAGATGGTTGCCCAGCCCACAACGCTGCAGTCACTCTAGCTTTTTTGAATCGTGTATTTCAAAATCGTTGGATTGGAACCTATTCGCAAGAAATATCGTGGCCACCCCGTTCGCCCGATTTGTCTCCCTTAGATTTTTTTATTGGGGATATTTAAAGGAGTCCATTTACGCGCACGCAGATATCAGACCAAATACCATAGAGGAATTAAAAAATGCTATTACAAATACTTCTAATAATATCACACCAGAAATGCTGTATAATGTAAAAACTAACTTTTACAATAGATTAGGGTTTTGTTTATTTAAGGGAGGCGGTATTTTTGAACCATTTATTTAATTTATACCTATGTAATTTTCTATAATTAGGTCAAGTAATAAATAAACAGAATGTTTTTTCCTAATTTTTTTATTTTACTATGACTGAGCATTACAGGCTTAACCTTCGCCAATGCTCGGCCTCATCACCCATCAATGTACAATAATCAGGTGTACATCTGATTATTTATTTATTTAATTTCTTTTTCTTGAATCCTGACTAATTATTTTTATTTGCCAGAGGAAGGTCTTTGTTCTATTTTTGAGAATTCGCTATCTTTAACTTATTATTCGATTATTGAGCATAATCGTTATTTCATCGAAGAATAGTTTTTATTTTCTCTCGTAGCATATTATTTTCTTTAACATAATTGCGTAAAATGCCTGGCTACTTAATCATATTTGGATTAACCTTAAATTATTATTCATTGATTGTGAATTGAAATTGGCTGACGCATATGTCGAAGTTCTACTGTCACTGTCAACTGGTCACACGTCTATATCGGTGTCTGCCGAGAAAATGGTGGGGAAACATGGCTGCGTTCTCGTGTCATTCGGTTACCACAGATTCTACCTGTATATGTTTACCTATGGTAATTAAATACTCCTTATAATTCTGAATACACTATACGAACTATCGAAAGTCTGTCTCTTCTCATATTACTCCAATTTTTACATAAAATGTTTGTGGCACAGTTTACATATTATTTTGGCTTCATCATATTTTAAGTCAATAAAGCAGTGGTTGTTTTCTTGTCCTTCTTGCGTTTATATCTTCATATTGATCCGTACGCTTCAAATGCTTCCGGGTGACTGACTAGTTGATCGCTTTGTGTAATCCGTCCCTGTCGTACCTACAAAGTGGGCTGCTTTACACATAAATAATGCTTGTTTGTATAACGGAGGAAACTTTTTCTTATCAAATTATTGCTTATAAAACAGCATCAATCCAAACTCCCTGATTTTTTTTCTGTAAAAGTATGTCGCGATGCAATTTACAAATATCCACCTACAATGTCCTGCTAATTTATCGATAGCTGTGAAAAATAACGTTGCAATTGCAAAGAATTGCCATTTTGGAATGTATAAATCATACATTTTTAACACTTTAGCACTGCTCAGCGTCTTCTGAATTTCAACAATGAAATTATATGATCCATTTCCAGAAACTTCACAAATAAATTGGTGAATGATGCAATTGCAAAATTTAGCACTGATGTGTGCTTGCCAATTTAATGGGGTTCACTTTAAATTAGTCTTAGCAAACCTCGCTGTTCCTTATTTTCAGCAAAAATTGATTTTACAGAATACCATCTATAAAGCATTATGATTTGATGATTTCGGGTTGTGGATAGTTCTATATCTGTTCCGCTTAATTCTCGAACACAATACATACATAAAAAATGTGGTGTCCTTTTTGATCGTGCCGTAATATCGTTAATATTATAAATAAAAACGAGCAACTGCAGACTAAAGTTGCTTCAATTGGAACAGCTTTAGATGACAAATAAGTACGCAGAGCCGCCTGGCCAGATATTATTATTAAAGTGTTGCAAACAATTTATCTAATTTTTTACGTAACACCAATTCGTTCGGCTGCAAATTATTCTTAATTCTTGCTCTTTTTTTTTTGGTATAATTCCAGACGAGAGAATCTAAATGGATAAAACTTGATGATCTCGCTGAACCTGCAATTGCATTACTTGCACACTTCACACAGTTTTTACTGTTAAGCTAGTTAATGTACAAATAACGTCTATGGGATGGCCACTGTGGAAAATAAAAAAAAAGTTATATTTTAGAGTCATCTGTTGATAAGATGTAGTTTATCCAGCTGATAACTCAAAGTTTATGGTCAATGAAATAGATCGTTTTCAATAACAACCTCTTGAAATGGACAGTAGCCTAAAATGTGCCACACCACAAAAGTACATATGAGCAAGCAACACCTTGAATAAATTACCCAAAAACTTGCATAAATATTCCTTCCTCTTCTAGTCTCTGTTACTTCGCAGGAAAAAAGCCCCAGCAAACCAAACTAATCGAGAATTATTTAAGAAGCGCTATAAAACAAGAAACGCTGGCAATATCACGTGTGGTTCAGTTGGAACCTTCGGGAATATCTGTTCAAAATTGTCGCAGTTTGTTAATATTTTTGTCGTCTCACTATAATAGTGCGCAGAAATAAATTTAGTAATAACCATATCAACTAGAAGAAGAGAAACTAAAAAAAGAAGTTGTTCAAGGGAAAACCAAGCACTGGTTTGATCAACATGGAATGAGACAAGCGAAAACGAATCTGGGAACCTATAACCAGGTCCTCGCTTACTGGCAGGAATCCTATCAGGTCACTGTCGGCTCCGAAGACATATGAAAACAACTGGGCTAGCATAGGCAGCAGAATGCCGTTTCTGGGAGGGGGAAGACGAAACTTCCAAACATATTCGCTCTGAGTGCGTAGCATTACGTAAGTCAAGGGCTATGCACCTAGGATCTTATGAAATAGAATAAGGAGATCTGCCTAAAGTCAAGCCATCCCACATTCTAAATTTTCTAAAACAGATAGGCCTAGCAAGCCAGCTATGAAGTCGAGAAACCCTTAACCACACAACAAGAAAGGGGGAACACAATGACCTTTCAGGTCGCAGTGCAATATCACCCCGCAACCCATACATACATACATACATGCATACATACATACAACCATATCAATGATAAATAAATTGAAGCATGGCAAATGAATTTGAATTAAAAATGTATGCTGTGGATGATAAAGTTATGGAAAACTTTCTAAAGGCAGTCATTCTTACTCGTTCTGTAAATTTAAAAGACGCTGCGAGAACTTGAGTTTGTTTTTGGCGAAGTTGAAATACAAGAACCCTAAGTGGACCATATGTGGTAATTTGAAAATGCTTTCCATGCTTCTAGGACAGCAATGAGAGTACACCAAATACCCATGTTTCTTGTGCAACTGAGACAGTCGAAACAGAACCTAACACTAGATAAAAATTCACTGTATATCTGGATTGCGAAATGGGAGAAAGAATGTTATAAAAGAAATCCTTGTGGATCCAAGAAACGTACGCTTGCCTTCACTTCAGATCAAGCTTGGAATAATGAAGCAATTTGTGAAAGGTATATCTAACGAAAGGGAATATTTTAAATATCAGCACGACAAATTCTCTGCATTATCTGAAACAAAACTCAAAGAGTTAGTGTATTTGTCGACTCTGACATTCGTAAATTAATTAAACATCCACAATTTGAGACTAGGATGAATGTTACCGGAAAGGCAGCTTGACTGTCATTCAAAGAAGTATTAAGTAAGTTCCTAGACAACAATAAAGAGAGAACAATAAACAACAAAGATCTAAAGGAATCTTTGAAGAATGATACAAAATTTGAAAGAACTGACCTGTTTGATGAGCCCAAGGTTGCCGTTACTTCATTTCCACTTGGACAACTTTTCCGAGAACGTCGTCGTTAACGAGGAGCAATCGTTTCCGCCAAGATGTCAAAGAGATGGAGAGGAGTTGCCCAAAAACGCTAGAATACTAGTGTGATAGCGGACTATTGCTAGGGGTTACTACTAGAAACTGAAGTGGCGACATATAAAATGCGAAGTCTAAAAAAAGCAACCAAATTGCTACAGGGCGGCTGAGTAAGGTCCAAGTCCAACTTCTAAACTCAAAACAATTTTGCAAAACTAAAAAAATGTAGGCCTGTGTAATTTTTCACATTTCATATTGTTTTGTATTAATAGCCGTTTCAATAGTTTCAGTATCTACTATAACTGTAATAGAAATATACATATGTCCATTCTACATCCTCTGTTAGAATTAAATCTTCGTTTTCAATTGTATCATTCTTCATAAATGCCTTATGTCTACCGCAATCTCGAAGCGATGACTGAAATAATAAAACTCACACATACTACAAGCATATCAAATAATAAACGAATTTTCTACGCAGGCAAATGGTCTGCGCCCGTTCCCAACTGTGAACCGGTCAGATGTAGATCCCTGGACGGCCTCGAGGGCCTCGAAGAACCGCATCTGCAATTGGAGGAGCACAATTCAAGCTACGGCGGCCGGGCAGTGTTCAGTTGCGCCTGGGGTTATCGCTTGATGGGTCCCCCAGGTATTGAATGCGAACTCAGCGGTAATTGGTCCGGACCGTTGCCGAAATGCGTGCGTAAGTAAATTCTCAACCGTTAGACAGGGTGCCATTTCGCACGGCTCGTGATGGTTATATATGACGGAACACGACCGGCCGTTCTACAATCCTTAATCGTGACCTCTCCCTCTGCTCATGATTCTCGAATCCCCACTTCAGGAATTAAATACAATACGTGTGATTTTGGCAACTGGATAAAACTTGTTATCTTATTAATATTATTTAGATATAGTTGATCTTCCTTTGTTGCTTCTTAATATCATTAAAGTAACATATGTTTCGTTATGACGCTACATTATTGTATGGAAAATTAAAAAATGTGATTAACATAGATTAAATTAAACAATTAGATCATTGGAAGATCGTGATGTTATTTATCAAAAATAAATATTATATTAGTAAAGTAGAAGTATTAGTAACACGACTATTTTTAACAGCAATTCAATGTCCTCCACCAGTAGCTCCAGTGCATGGCCATTTAATTCAATCAGAATCTGCAGGAATGGATGGTGGAAGGTACGCAGTCGGAAGTTTAGTACAATTCGCTTGCAGAGGAGCACACGTTCTCGAGGGAGAGGCCAGTATTATTTGCACTGAAACTGGATTTTGGTCACATCCGCCACCATTCTGTAAGTACCTACAATTTACAAAAATAATATACCACCTTCACGACGAAATACGGTAAAATACAGTTCACGTTTGGCTAGGACAGAAAATCTGGTTGAAAACAAGGTTTGGGGATGACTAAGTCATAAGCTGAAGAGAAAAAAGGGCCTTGCTAATTGAAACCAAAATTTTTCGAATTTTTGAGATAACGAAATTCGACAGCATTTTCTGGGCATCGTGTATAAATGGGTTTCAAGATTTTTACAGATTTGGGACAATATAAGACTTGTCTGTGCAAATCCTTACAATATTTGGCCCGACCTGGATGAATGTTGGAAAGTTTTCTTTTTTTTTGTGGAAGGCCACAACTGCAAATATTTCGACAAAACTGATGTAATTCAAAAACTGCGCACTTCAGGCACGTGATGTTTTATATAAGATTATATAGATATTCTGGGTTTAACAGTCAACAGTTATATTTTAGTTCTATTTATTTTCTCGTTTATATTGATAGGAAATAGACAAATTAGATAGTTCATTACACGCTTGACTAACTTACACCAAAAATTAAAACGAAGAGGAAATTCATGATTTATACAGGGTGATTCATTAATTATGGTGTCAAATAATGACCATTGACCAAAAATAGCCTTATTTAAAATCGCACCGTTTTCGAGATGAAAGTCTTCAAAGTTCCAGAAAAAAAATCGTTTTTTCCCTCTTTAAACTAATCTACTTGTACGATGAAAATAAAATTTGGCATGGCAAATTAGTATTATTAGATGCTTCTTATGGTAGAATTTTCCGAAATTAGCAAAATTACAGCAAAGAGAAAAAAATATCCCCTTGTGTTAACATCAATAGAACTTTTTTGTTTTTTGATTTACAAGCACGAAATTAACATCACCTAATAGACTAGTTAAAATGGCAAAAATAAGGTCCTCTTGTAGTTTCCTCTTGGGTTTCGAGAAAAACGAGAAAGTTCGGAAGGACTTGTGGCTAAAAATAGTTTAAACAGCAAAAATCCGGGTAGGTCAACACTCAAATTCTACGTGTACTGACGGAATTGTAATTTTAAGACAATTTTTCGATTATTCTTGAATACTTCCTATGTAAAGAACATTCATTCATTTTTTTTTCTGAAACTTTTCATCTCAAAAACGGTGCGATTTTGAATAAGGTTATTTTTGGTCAATGGTCATTATTTCACACGTAGTATCTTCAGTTAAAATATTTCCCAAAATTAATGAAACACCCTAAAATGCTCAAACTGATCAGGACAATTTTCTGAATACCAACCTTTTATTCACCTATTAGGGCCCATTATCTATTCAGTT
This sequence comes from Holotrichia oblita, assembly GCA_023690525.1. Classification (NCBI taxonomy): domain Eukaryota; kingdom Metazoa; phylum Arthropoda; class Insecta; order Coleoptera; family Scarabaeidae; genus Holotrichia; species Holotrichia oblita. The sequence continues at coordinate 182,431,737 of CM043015.1, read as the reverse complement.
CATTTCAGATTTTTCTCACACTGATTAATTGTAGCTAAATTCAAATATTCAATGGTGCGATTTAAGTAGAATGTTTCTATTCTGTAGTGTAATAATTAAAGACGTTTTATAACATCATTCAAAGTTAACGCAAATCTTCTTTGTTATATATTTGGTCATTTATACCGCAATTCACTTTTAAAAATTTCGTTATAAACTCAAAATTCATCTTAGAAATGTTACGTGTTCTGAATCAAGTCAATTCATTTGTTTTATTGCTTTCATAAAATCAACTAAATTACGAATTTTTTTATGTTTTCTAATTTTTTATCAACTGTTTTTTTGGATAATTTCTATTAATTATTTCTTGATTATTCTAATTAGTCTATTATTTTAGAATTTTCAATTCCACTACAGTATTTTCATTAATTCCACAAATATATATATTTATAGTAGCTGGCCAACTAAACATAGCCACAGACATAGCGCTCGGCAATATCTCAGCAAGGATTTGTAGTACAGCTTCGGGAAAAAAAATATCACTAAAGTAGCCTCAAGAAACATCGCAAAATTATTTACGAGATTGTAGAATGCTATGTGGCGTAAGGGACCACCAAAAATTTTAATTTTTGTATAAAATTCTTATTTTATGCAAAATTTACCAACTTGAGGTCTATCACGAATATGAACATCGAAAGTTACTGAAAATTCGGCATATTTTACACTAGACAAGTTTTTTGTATTTTGTCAGGAAGAGGATTTCGAATGAACGCTTATAACTCTGGTTCTGTTGAACTGAATTTTGAACCAATCTAGTGGTTACAAATTCGAACCCTCGAAAGAGGGTGCTGTATAATTTTTTTTTTTGGCAATTTGGAAACATGCATTTTTGACCACGCTAAATTGCCAGCAGATCAACAAATACCAGGTATCGCTATCTTTTACCAATTCAAAGGTATCTTGAGAAATGTGCAAATGGTAAGAATGTCTTCTATAAATTATTCTACTTCCTCTATACGTAATTTAGCAAATTTGTCCTTAGTATAACTATAGGCGAAGGATTTTCCTTTTGTTAACCTGTTTGGAAACAGGTCAACAAAAAAATATCTAAGCCAGCAATACTGTTTCCAAAGTCGGGTATACTACGCAACAGCGGGCGTGAGTCTTTTCCCAAGTACGAAGGGCCCTTATACAGCGTCTCTGCTGGCTACTGATGAGTCATCTGGTGGCCGTATTGTGCCCGGCTTATGCAATGTGTCCACGTCGAGTGGGTGGTCCAGTGACAGTATAATGTTTAATATAAAAGGTTGTAATTCCGTAGACTTTCACGGCCGGTGTCACTTACAGTAGAATCGTCTTCGGGGTTTCATCGTGTAGTCACAATTCCAATAGATTTTTCGCTGTCCATGCTGCCAACTTCTTCAGGATCTGCTAACAGAGTGATTCTATACGTTTTTTCTGCTCCTTATATATCTCGTATATTCATCGGTACGTGACCGTTTCGCCCCATTGATTGGTCGGGACAGATTTTCGTAGTAAGTTCTTTCACGTGTTGCTCAGTCTATAGCCATGGCTATAGTATCCTGTAATGGCTATAGATCAACACGACAACGGAGAGAATAAGTCTGATAGCAGATCCAGAAGAAGCTGGCAGCATGGACAGTGAAATGTCGATTGGAATTGCAACTGCACGGTGAAATCCGGAAAAAGATTTTATTACAACATAAAAGGTTGTCTCAACTTTTATATTAAATTCGTAGATTTAAGCAGATGCAGGCACAGTTTTTGAGTTTGTACTTTTAAAACAATTTTCCTCAATAGGAAGAATCGGATAATTATATTAATAAATAAATTTAATAAATTGAGATTTCCTAGCAATTTCTGACTCTTAAATTAACAGCTGAATTAACTTGTTTAGCCTTTCAATCTATTTTCACTTCACTGCATCAATAAATCCTGAAATTTGTTTCTGTTTCAGGTAAAGCAAGATGTCCGTACTTAGGAGAACCCGAAAATGGCTCTATAGCACCTACGAAGTTCAGCTACGAACCTGGCGATGAGCTGCAAGTAGTTTGTAATCCTGGATTCGAATCTAGATTAGAAGCGCGACCAAAGTGCTTGACGGATGGCAAATGGTCCTTGCCACTTCCGCACTGTACCAACTACTCTCAAATCTAATTATGGAACAAAGTTAAACGAAAGATATATTGTCATTTAATGTTTGTGATATTAGTGAAACGAGAAAAAAAAATGATGCAACAAAAACACTCACACATCCAAATATATACATAATTTTTATTATTTTTTACGAGTTGTTATAATAACATTTATATTATATACAAATATTAAGAAGGTAATAAAGTAATATGCAAGATAATTCAAAATATAAGTTTAGCTTTAGAAATGTCACGAAGAAAATTGTTTCTCCTTGAAATACTTGTTGTTTGTTTCTTGATTCATATTAAATTAACTAATTTTTACGAAGTTTTATAAATATTTACAAGTTAAGCTAAACTGAAATATGGGTTATCTTGACAAAACAAATATAGAATTTATAGTTATTATATAGTATGACTACCATAGATTGTAATAACAAATATTGACATTTCACCTTTTATTTGAATTCTTTTGTACCAAAACTACGCTGGAATTTAAATTATTGTTTACAGATAAAATGAATTACACATCATCATAGTATTTGTACCGATCTCATATGTTTTAATAATAACAAAGTAATACCAGAAAGTGTCACAGTAAAACCCAAATTCATACTTTGGGTAGCAAAATTGTTAGTCTAAGTTGTCTGGTTATTTATCAAATATGCACACTCGGTAACAAAATAAAACAAATTTAGGTTTTGATGCCTCTCATAAATACATAAAATAAGTCCACAAAAAAATTATATTACCGTGTGTAATCATCAAATAACTTAATTGTTTCAATACTATAGTCATGGATTCACATGCTTCTGTTGCTTCGTTGTTTATTCCTATTGATTCATTTTCAAAAATTTCCAAGAAAAAATGTACCAATAGTACTAAACGAACCAATTGATTCATGTGAATCCACAGTAACGAAAGAAGTGCATTTATTTCATCATCATTTCAGACGTTGTAGTGAGTTAGTTTAGCTTCGACAATTGACGCGAGTGAGTGCATCGAATATAGTCGATAAAATAAAAAATAATTTGCAACACAGTCGTCCACTTAAGTAATGTCATTGCTGTCACTGCTTACAGAAACCATTCCATACTTGTGTCGAACCCATTCACCCCCAACCTCACTCTCAAACTTTAACACCGTCAAATTTTGCGTCATTTATGGGGACTACTGGTTAGTCGCCTTGTCTATGCATAACTATAGACGATTATTTGCTAATTCAAGCTTAATTTTAAGTATCCTCATGAACAAAAGATATACAAGATGATCTTTTTAACCTGAAACTCGAAAAATTCTAAAGACATACAAATTACAAATTTCGTATAATTGGGCAATTTTCACCTTTATAAATATAAGTAGCTGGCAAGTTAACTACTTTTAGCGTAAACCCAAGAACAATGACGCGAATGTAATAGTTTTATATTCCCTTTAACCTGCTTGATCAACGAGTTTTCTCAACTCTCACGTATCAAGGTACTTCATTTATGTGAGTTCCTTCGCTTTTCACTTACTACTACCCTGAATTTATACGAATCAGCTCGCCTCTTCATCTTTTAATTAAAATAAGTCCTCAAAATAATAGCTATCGACTTCAATACACTTAATCTGCATTTCAAAACGACTGAATTGAATTTCGACACAAACTCTTCTAATTCGCTCAATTATACTACCACGATCTGGTGATTTAGCTGGTCAATCTAATGAACACAATGTTGAAATACGTTCTGGTGGCCTTTTAAGCTCAAACAATATAAGAGCCAACGAGTTTGTTGTCAATTATTCCACGCCTCACGTTAGCAGTCCAAGAACACTGTTGTTCAATTTGGCAAGGCAAGTACGGATTCTCAACACTTCAGTAATGCCATGTTATGTCGACTAACCGTGTGGTGGTTTGTAAAAAACGCTTCGTAGAAAAACAAGATGCAACGAAAGAAATTGGGGCGTTCTTGTACTTCTTCACATGCCCACTGACAAAAAGTTATCCAATTTTGAAAATCAACGCCATGAAGATCTTGATGCAAACACTCATCTGAGACAATCTAGAATCATGAGTTATTTCTCGTGTACTAACATAAGAATTATTAGAAGAGAAAATAATGAAATTTATTTTCTCTAGTCACTGTTGCTCGGCCGGTCCTTCCTTTCAATTGAATTCTTCCATCAGTAGTAAGTTGTTTGGCAGTGCAGTAAAATGAAACACGTGACCAAAAACTGTCCGAAAAACGCCAATCGTATTGACAACATTATGAAGATCCCTGCCAGCTTCTTCATAAAGCAGAACTATTTCAATTTTCTCTTATGCAATTAAATACTCCACTCTGAAATAGTATCGCCAGCCTAACGGAAACAGATATTTTAGTTTTCAAAGTAACCTTGCAACTGAGTCAAATTAGTTGTTTTTTAAGTTATCTCTTTCCTTTGTACTTTACTCTGTGTTATTACAACTACAAAAAAGAAACACGAAGAGAATTACGAAAAAAAAATACATTTGTTTGAAAGCAAATTTAATTTAGCATTCCGACATTTCATAAGAGAACGAAATAACGTTGACCAAGATCCTGAAAAAGGACGACTGCTTCGTTATCCGAATCTAATCGACGGAATGGTAATTTTTCGAAATGTTTGAAAGTTAAAAAGTAAAGTTAAAAAAATCATCCTGTATAAATATAAACCCTCTTATGTAACTTACGGACAGAAATATGTTTGTTCCCGAAGTACCAAAATGCTTGTTGTTCGACTTAGGGTGGGTTTCTCAATGTGGGGATAAAAGTGTTAGTTAAATAACTGACAGATATTGCTAACTGGCAGATAAAATTTAGTAACTAAAATGCTTTATCTTGCGATAACTTCTATTTAACACTCAATAAACGTTTTATTGTTATTATCTTACGAATAAAACTTTATCTGCAAGTTAATTTATTTATTCTCACATTGATAAAGCTTGCATGTCATATCAACTTTAAATAGAGTATTGAATGATATTTCAGTCTTTATATTTCTAATCTACCGTGTTTACATGTCTTCTGCGGTCACAACATCCTGTCATATAAAGTGATTTGCTTTATTCGCCAATGATGGTTTATTAACCTTGCATGCATTCGATATAATTACTCTAATATACACGTAACTACATTCGCTTAACTCGATTATCCATGTCTGACTAACTGACTACATCTGATCGAGTAATCGTCGTTGTAAGTTCATTATGATTTGTGTTGTTGCAATGTTTACCTGTTCTAGCTGTAAGTTTACAAATTGATACACATTTGGTTTATAAATTCTGTATAAAATGAGTAACATAAAACTGTATTTTGAAGTGTTATGTATATTATTATCATTTCTCATGTTGATATCAAATTTTCTTGTACTACTACTAAAACGTGATACATCATACATCCTTTAATTTTAGATTGTAGTTGTAAGTATGTATGTACAACGATTTGTAATTATTTGTAAAATACAATACACACAACAAGAACAACATATATATCTGTTGTTTACATGCGAAAGATGTCATAATTTTATTATTATTCTTGATAACATTTTCTTCTGTATGTCTGTAATGTATTAAAGATCTCGAGCGAATTATGTTTGATACCTTTTGCAATATTTATAGTGATAAGTTTGTCTATAACACATACGAGAATGCATCTCGAAATAACATACAAAGTATGTATGTACAAAGGGTACTAAGAAAGTTTTACAATACAGGTTGAATACACCTCTCTATCATCCGAAACCAATCCTTAAACCAGATCTCCCAAGTTCTACTAAGGACTAAGGCACACTCGTTGTTCTAAGCCCTCAGTTCCTCATCACTGACTTAACTCGTTTGATCGCTGTGGCAGTTACATTTTCATAAATTTTTCTGGACAACATTTTCATCATATAAATGTTACCTAGCTCAATAACCGTTTGATGGATCTGCTTCCTCCTCGGCAAGTAGATTGACCTTGTTAATCTAAACGAGAGGCCAAACGCCCAGTAGGGCACATTAGCTCCTTATAGGGCAAAATTTTCGTCGATATTTTCTCCGAGGGGTGGAAAAGATTGTACTCATCGCCTTGAGTGTTGTACCGGAGAGATTTCGGTCCTATCTCTCTTAATAGCCGAGATATTTAAAAAATACGAAAAAATCTAGCCGGGCATTTGTCGAATTTTCTATCTCCGAGGGGTGAAACAGATTGTACTCATCGCCCTGAGTGTTGTACCGAAGAGATTTCGGTCCTATCTCTGTTAATAGCCGAGATATTTCAAAAAAAACGAAAAATTAACTAGCCGGGCATTTGTCGAATTTTTCGATCTCCGAGGGGTGGAAAAGATTGTGCTCATCGCCCTGAGTGTTGGGCAAGTTGGTTCACCTTTTTAATCTAAACGAGTGGCCAAACACCCAGCAGGGCACATTAACGCCTTATAGAGCTAAAATTTCATCGATATTTTCTCGAGAATCGTTTGATGAATCTACTTCGCTCTCGGCCAGATGGTTCATCTTGTTAATCTAAACGAGAGGACAAACCCCAAGAAGGCACATTAACGCGTTTGAGCGCTGTGACCGTTCAAATTTCATAAATTTTCTGGACAACTTTTTCATCATATAAATATTACCTAGCTCGATAACCGTTTGATGGATCTGCTTCCTCCTCGGCAAGTAGGTTTACCTTGTTAATCTAAACGAGAGGCCAAACTCCCAGCAAGGCACATTAACGCGTTATAGAGATAAATTTTCTCGAGAACCGTTTGATGAATCTGCTTCGCTCTGGGCAAGTTGGTTCATCTTGTTAATCTAAACGAGAGGACAAACTACCAGGAAGGCACATTAACGCGTTTGAGCGCTGTGACCGCTCCAAATTGATAAATTTTCTCATCATATACATTACCTAATATTACCTAGCTCGATAACCGCTTGATGAATCTGCTTCCCCCTCGGCAAGTAGGTTCACCTTGTTAATCTAAACGAGAGGCCAAACTCTCAGCAGGGCACATTAACGCCTTATAGGGCTAAAATTTCATCGATATTTTCTCGAGAACCGTTTGATGAATCTACTTCGCTTTCGGCCAGATGGTTCATCTTGTTAATCTAAACGGGAGGACAAACTTTTTCATCATATAAATATTACCTAGCTCGATAACCGTTTGATAGATCTGCTTCTTCCTCGGCAAATAGGTTCACCTTGTTAATCTAACGAGTGGCATTTCAGAACAATGCGAAGTCCCATGGAGCAAGCTCTGGACTGTAAGGAGACTTCTGTAGAAGTTTCAGTCCTGTAGTAATCAAATATTCGTTGCAAGCTTTGACGCAATGAACTGGAGGGTTGTCATGATGTGTTCACTCTTAACTTTGGTCGCATGCTCTTCATCGATTTGATGACTTTAAGCAGACACTGTTCTGTGTACTACTGTTACAATTGTGTAGGTCCACAATTCCAGTCGATTTGTGAAACACGGCAATCTTTTTCTTCTTTACAAATCGAGATCTTCTGACAGCTACGGTAGTGTCCTCATCATCAAAGACCCGAATTTTGTTGTGAGTCTTAGTTGGCACATCATAACAATAAAACTAAGTCTCGTCACCTGTCATGTTGTTGTCCACATATCGAGATTGTTCCTTCGCAAACAATTTTAGCATCTCCCGGCACAAAGTCATACGTTGTATAATCTACTCTTCAATTAGTCTATGCGATACCCAAAGACAATAAAGTTTCTTCGCATGGAAATGATCATACAAAATTGAACGAATTGCCGGTACATTTAGGCTTAAGGTATCCCCTATCTGCTGGTAAGCCATTCGCTTCCCTTCGCTGAGCATTGTGGAAACCAACAGTTATTTCTTCTAAGCACTGGTCTACGTTTAAACTACCCGCGAAGTTATAGCGCAAAACTGCCCGTATCTCATTTCGTGACCACCATGTCATAGCAAACACTTCACACTATCACTGCTAATGAATAATGGAAGTATAAACATGTCTTAGCACACAGCAACAAGCAGCCTCCTGCGACTTATCGTAGCGTCATATTGCAAAACTTTCAGACTACTCTTCGTATATGTATACGAAAATAAATTACCTATATAATAAGGGATGCAAGTTATAATCTGATCACTGTGATAGAAATTCGTCTTTAATCAAATATTCGCTAGATGCAAAAGATTCAGTACTTTGCAATTAGTGGTAATAGCATATTATTTTGTACAAACAAAAATCTAAGAGTATTAAAAGCTGAAGTAATACTTCAAGATCGCCCTAATCGTTCTCCCATGAACTCAGTTTCACATAAAGGTACAATATATTTCAGAAGTAATATCTCCAATTGTCAATAACTTTATATTAATAATGAGAAACCATTAAAGTCCATCCAATGTTTCATTAGTTTTTTATTTTATTTTATAAAGTTTCATGATCTTATCATTTTTAATTATTAAAACACAAAAATTTGCTGAATAAATATCCGTAGATGAAAATTATTTTACACAAACCTTGTACCCAAATATTGAAGAAGAATGTACAGGATTTTATATTTAAAATTTTGAATGTAATTTTGGCCAAATTACTGTCCACATTACGTAATGTTTTAATGTGCGTTGTATCTTAAATGGATTTCTTATTTAAAATAACCAAACATCATCTTCTTCCCGGTATCAATTTGTGCAAAATTAAAATAAAACACATTCGTACTGTCAAATTTAGATTCGTTAATAGGTACTATTTTATTGCTTATTATTATCATACAACTTTATCGTCAATATTCTCCAGTTTGCAATAGGGTACCTACTGGTCGAATAAGCATACCGGTTACTTTTGGCGAAACCATTTTTATATGTTTTGAAAAGTAGATACTAACACTGTCTTGACATCTAAATTTTGAAATTACTAAATCATTATGAATTCTAGAAATTTCGCGGAGTAAATATTTTTTTAATTTTAACCAATTGAACACAACTTACACACACAAAAACTACACCGCGAGAGTTGCAGTGATAGCCAGACAAGTGATACAGCATACGGATTCACTTCAACTAAGCACCCACCACACATTACAAAAAAAAAATGTTAAAAGTCCATCATATACTTATAACCGTGATTTCAAATGTGTAAACATTTTATATAACTTATGCATTTTTACCAAACAAATAATTAATACTATTTTAGATTTAGGGCAGAAATTTATTATATGAATAGATCAATGATAGGGCTAATTCACACAAATCAACTGATTTTTATTGTATGTAGGTATATACGTATTTCTTGCAATGTATTTTGAAATATGTAATTCTAAACGCGTAACGCCATCTAACAACGAAATGCTCTTTCAATAAAAGCCTTTCTTTAATCTGGCTCTACTATTATTTATTGATGGGACATAGGTATGTAGTACATAGGTATATACCTATGTACCTACCAAAAAAAACTTATTCTCACCATCATTTTTATTAAGAATAAACAAGAAATCATTAGCGTACTATTAAAGCTTAATTATAGACTACTGAATGAAGAATAAGCAACTTAAATTAATATTTTATTTTTGAAAATAAAATATTTCCGAAGTTATTGATTTATTCATCCACTGAAGGTACACAAGAACAACTATTCTTATTAACTAGTTGCCTAAGTCACTTCTTGTTTTATCTTTATTGTTCGTTGATTGGTCTATAATTGAATCATAATATTATGCTAATGATTTCATGTTTATAGTCATTCTTAACAAACATTATTGTGAGAAAAATTTCCTTATTTTAAATTTTCACTCAACAACTGATACTAAGACCTCAAATGGAAACGTATCGTTCCGCTTTCTGTATCTACAAATTTTCCAAATAAAAGAAGAAACGAACGAAATGTTTATTCTAAATATATTTTTGGTAAAAAATCATCTCATACCAAATAGGCCTAAAATGAAAAAAAAAAATACACAACGAAAAAATGTTCGATACCAAGCAAATAATTATAATTAAATATAGTATGTGCCAAGAACATACAATAGACAACACTAGAAATATAAACAGAAGAGGAAATGATGAAAACTGATTAATGTTAAACCGTAATTTATCATGTTCAAATTTTTTTATAATAATAATAATAATAATAATAATAATAATAACACAACATAATACCAACATAATAACATAATAATTGCACACGTATTCCTGATAAACTTGACCAAGTCTTGTACGCATTATTAAAAACATAAGGATGTAATTATTGCATTTTTCGCATGTAAATAAAACTTAGTATATATAAAAATACTGCCTTCAAAATGTTACATGTCGTAGTCAATTTTTATTAGTGTGTTTGAATAAATGTAAATTATTTATACTACAACACGTCTATCAATTCTACCTTTCACCATTGGAAACTGGACTACATGTACAGACTGTTTCAAATTCCCAGGGCGCTATATCGGGATCCCACGTATTATAAAAGATATACTATACTTTTAAATTTGGCAGAGTTGTTAAATTTTAATCGGAATAATCTAATAAGAAATCTTAGATTGAATCAAAAGCCTACTATATCCAAAATTTTTTTGTTAGTTATCATTTAGACCAAAATTACACCTATCTTTTACAATAAACGAAATCCTCCCTAGTGCCGCGCAAATTTGAAACAGCCTGTACAGTGCCTCACACTTCAAATGTGACAACTGTGAGCCGAACTAGACTTCCTCCTTACTTAATTCATTAAATTTAGAACGCTCACTGCACGGCTGTCCCGTTGGAATTGTGGATCACTATAAATATGTATAGTTTCCCTATAATTTGCTTCTAGAAAAATGTATGAAGCAATATAGGAAACATCATTAACACTTTTTCGAGTATTGAGAGTACTACCCAGCCAGCAAAAGATTTTTACATGATATTTTAGTCATGCGTTACATCGATTGACGTGAAATTAACATGATCTTATAACTCTTTATGAACTTTTACGACCGATGGTATTTGCTAAAATATCTTCTAGAGTTTGTGCTAGAGTACCCTAGCACAAACTCTACAAGATGTTGCTGTGTATTGCTATGTAACTGAGGATAAAGTCGACATTTCGTTATCTGTACTACCAACTTCTTTAGAACTTTTGGAAATTGAAAATAGTTCTCAGATTCTCAAAAAATCTAGCAGCATTAACAATAAATTACTAACTAAATAATTAATATTTACGGATCAAGAACCTTTTTTATTTATTTTTAAAAATATAAATCTTTAATTTGGTGAGCAATTATAAGAATAACAATAATAAATACAGGCAGTTATTGTTAAAAAAATTATTGTATGAAATAAAAGAGCTGACCAAATATTTTCTGGTTCGCGCAGTGGTGATATTGAAATGCTGAATGCAATCAATATGAATGACATCACGTTTTAGTAATTCTTATTATCACGAAGATGATGTTACGAAAGACGTCTGAAGTACTAGAAACTAAAATCAATTATGACGTCGAGATTTAACGAAAAAGTATCGTCCAGACATTACGTACAAATAAAATTATTGTTAAGGATACGTTCCAAACATCATCCTCCACAGATGAAAGAATAAACTATTAAAGCAAACACAGACGAGGTGTATCCTTCCTATCCAGTTTTACCATAGAATAAAATGAAATCGGCCGTTGAATAGAATATGTATATTTAAAATTTCTATTGGAAGCGATTGAATAATTTAATAAAATAGAAGTCTTTTTATTAAGTTGATTAGTTTGAATTTTAATTAATTATCATATATTGTTATAACTGTAAAATAAAGCTATTTTCCACAATATCACTTATTATGTATTATTTACACTATCATATCTATAATGAAATGTACTCTCTCTATGAACATTTTTCAACAAATATATGAAATTCCAATTATTTTCTAGACAGTTATCTATTATCTGTTCAAAAGCAAAAATTTTAATATATAGATTATGTAAAAGTAGTACTTATTTATTTATTTTTACAAGTTGCAACTATTACATTTTCTATTCTTTTGCCTTACGTATGGATTTATCTCTAGAATCCATATACAATTTAATATGGTATTTTACATTTGAGGCAGATATTCAAATTTAATTTTGCCGCGTAGAATCTCCTGGAGGTCTGTTCAGAATTTTGTCCCCTTTTTGAAATAAATAGTAAGAATATTATTAGTTTAAATAAACCAAAATTAGATAAACCACGTTGACAAAATAGCAAACTTCAAGTCTTTTAGTTCAGGTGAGTATCGCCTAAGTATTAATCGGTAAAAAATACTTTTTTATAATTTACTCATTGCAACTTTTATCAACCTACACCTTGTTTCAAAGAGAGACAAAATTCTGAGCAAACCGGCACACCAAATTACAACATATGTATAATTGGCAAAATAAAAGGAATATTTCTCACCCTGTCAAGGATGGTAGTAGGAAGAATGACCATGAGACATATGCATCCTCCCTTACGCTAGGGGGTGATTTAGGGGTAGAAAGGGAGTGGCATCCGCGTAAGCTCAAAAGCAACTATTTATTGAAATGATTTTTATATGCAAAATAAATCAACATGTTAACCTAGTATTAATCCACAGATCCCACTACTCGAATGATAGCACCTGTGAATTATTACATAGACAAGACGTTGAATTTTGAAGGTCAGTTGCTCAAAATTTCGAGTCCTTGGGACTTTATGCCCATTGGGACTTTTAATCGGGAGGATGTATAGAGTATAACATATTAAAAAATTTGACCATTTGACGGAAGTAATCTACATTGGAAAATAGATAAACAAAATATATGACAATGGAGAGCAATAGTAGAATGTTGCATTAGATGATTTTGCCGTGCTTTCAGTTAAGAAGAAACCACTTGTCTTTGGGTGTGTTCAAAATTTTATCTCTGTTTTTGAAATAAAGTGCAGTTGATGTAATTTTGTCTTATTAAGTTAAGTAACATTCTTAAATAATACAAACAACAGTTACAGTAAAAAACAAAAACACAAATAAAATGTTTCTATTATGCCTAATTTGAATTTAAGTATCGATTGATCATGTAATTTAAAATTGGCGGCAGAGTAAACTCTAGGAAACTTCACTTTTTAGGCCAGAGAGGTCTGTTCGTTCCTGACTATTAATTTACTCGCTAGTTTTGCAGCCCAAGCACAAATACTTTTGGCGATCACGGTATATAAAAATGTATTTTTAATTACCAATATCAACATATCATTTTAAGCATAAATGAGGCCAGTGTATCAGTAAGCAATCACACACTACCATTACAAACTATTTACGAAAATTACATTCCATTTGACGTTTTCCTCATTTTTTTTTGTACTGTCTTTTGTTGCAAATTTCACGCTAAATCTTGATCATCCATGTTTATGTTTTGATGAAATTGTCGTGTACGATGTAATCAGGTTCCCCGTAGTGGATTTCAGAAAATTAGACGCTAATATCGAGCTTGACAGTACACAGAACTAGTACAATTTCCACGATATGGACAGTAAAGAACAGGACCCGTTATGGGATGGCGATTCAGATTATAAACCACTACGTCGCCCAAATTCAAATTCAGCAGTAGAAACAAAAGTAAGGCATTTAAATCAAGAAGATAAAGTATCAGATAGTTCGCAATCTACTGTAGAATCCACAACTAACAATGAAGACATTTCAAATGTATCAAATAGTCTTAACGATATGGTAGTGAATTCGAAACTGAGAGTTGAAGCGAAAGAATGGTTTCCATCTAGTTATTCACCAATTACTCCACAACTAGCACAACCTGCTCAAAGTAGATTACAGAGAATAAAGAGTGTGAATACTATTGTAATGAATGATTACAATCCAGAAAGTAGTGAGCATAAAATGGTGTTCGATGCAGTAAATTTGGATTTCTTAATTCAGTCGCTGATTTACGATCCCGGTCAATTTGATAATCTTGTAGACAACTTCATAGCAATCCTGGAGCCACATTTCGACGATGTTGAAGTTGCAATGAAAACTGCTGAAATGATCTTTGAATTTGCCTTAAGAGAACCTAGTTTTAGGTATAATGCAGCTAGGTTATGCTCAGTGTTGGATGAACATTACCCATTGTTTAGACCACAGTTACATATGTTGTGTGAAAAAGAACTGACTACGGATACTCAAAATCAAGGTTTCACATTGTTTTTAGCTGAACTGTACGTGCAATTGCATTATGAAGCTGTGTATGGACGGTGCGTATTAGATTCTTTGAAAAAACTTATATCATCCGACAAACCAGACAATATCAAAAGTGCTTGCCAGGCTCTGAAGGTAAATATTGTATGTTTAATTGAAGATATTTCTAAATTTGTTTTAGTTGGCAGGATACTCTCTTGAATCTAGTAATAACAATGCATTAGATGAAATATTTCAAGATTTAGAAATGATTAAACTTCATCTGCAACAACCACTATTTAGTTTAGTGGAATCCGTCATTACTTTAAGAAAGAATAACTGGGGACGCAGTTCTAATACAACCGTCAGTACCAACAGGTAATCGAAATCATCACTTATCAGTCGAATAGAAGCATTGAAAGTTTGAAACTCATTTGCCGAACTAGCTCGTTACAACTTCTTGATATTCCCAAAATCTAACAAATCTGAAAACTTCTAGTAAGAGATCTAGTCCAATTAACAAAATTATTTACGCCCTTGTCTCACTTCCGGCTTACCGGAAGATCACATCAACTTTCTTCATTTAAATAGTATGGTATATTTTTTTAGTTCTTTAAATCGCGCATGCAATTCTACATCAAAACTTGTTAAGGCATCCTATCAAAAACCAGCCGTTTTTGTGTTATTAATAAATTCGGCAAAGCGGAGGCAGTTTCAGTGCAGTGCGGAGAACAACGCAGAGAAACCGCGCAGCTGTATCAAGAATGTTCAGTAACGTTTACGTACTCGCACCATTTACAGTAGTGGTCATAATTATACCAACAGATTAAATATCGGCACTATTATAAAAATTAAATTATTTTCACTTATGAAACCGGTATTTGTAGTTATATTTCTAATTTACAAGTAATAATAGGTAAATAAGGAAAGGATACCGGTAAAACAAAATATATTTTATATTGTTAACAATGGGTCGCGGCAAATGACTTTCTGATGATGTAAGAGGAGGATGTTCGTGCTTTTCTTACCGATATGAAACAATCGGAAATCGCAAAAAGTTAAGTTGTTATCTGTCGTTCAAACAGTACAGACGTGTTTATATTGCGTGCGCAGACAATAATTCAGTATTATAATAAGCGGTAGACGGGTATTAGCATTCTGCCGCAATGGCTTCACGTTGTGCGAAATGTGAAATAGAATTGAGAAGTAGAGATAAATATGTACAATGTAACGGTTTTTGTGAGAATCTTTATCACCAAGATTGCGCTGGTTTGTCTCATATAGCTTTTAGAGTAATTACTGAGAAGAATAACGTTTTTTGGTCTTGTGATACTCACAAATTTTGAAAATGCATTCAAGCAATTTATCCTTGGAAATAAAAAATCAAAATAGCAAAGCAGAGACTGATGTGAAAATAACGTATCCGGACAAACTAAAAAAATCGGAATCCGTACTAGTAATTCAACCGAAAGTGGAAGGTCAGTCAAGTACTACAACAAAAAATGAATTGAGAAGGTTAGTTGACCCAACTAAGATAGAAATATCAGGATTAAAAAGTGTTAGCAATGGAGGAATTGGAATTGAATGTAAAAATGCACAAGCAATATCCAAACTAAAAGAGGAGGCGCAATCAAAGTTAGGTGAAAGTTACAACATTAATGGACCACGAAAACGGAGACCGTGTGTTAGATAATAGGAATGAGATAAAAGCGAAATACCGTGGAAATAGAGGAGAAGTTGAAGGCACAAAACAAGTTACTGAACACTAAAGATTCGTATATAAACGTTTTACATTTAGCAGAGATGAAAGCAATCCAAAAAACGACCCGTTAGATATTTTGCATATGTCGAAGTTGATGCAAAATCGTATAACAAATTAATGGAAGAGAGGGAAGTAAGAATTGGATGGGATGTCTGTAAAGTATAAGACAACATTGCAATTTTGGCCGTATATTTTGTTACAATTTGTTATCATTGCACCATTCGCAATTATATGTAGTCCCAGACTGGAGGTCAAGAAGTTATGTATTTACTGAGCAAAGTGCAAGAGTATAAGTTTTAAGTATCACCACAAGAAATGCAAATTTTTTTACAGGAGGTTCATAATCTAGCAATTAATATTGGGAAGTCAAACTTAAAGAACTCTGGGAGATAGTATTTCTAGCATAAGCTTTGATTGCAGAAACTAATTCTAGATTGAGCACTATTAAAGTATCATTTTCTAATGTTTATGATTACTTTACTATACCACCTATTGGTACTAAAACTTAGTACAAGGTACCATTAGGTCAGTTATTTTAAATATATTTTTAGCTAACAATCGTTTTGGTCATACAGGTTATCGACAGATAAATTCGTATTTTAACATAGTCACGAGGAATCATACAATTTTTTTTATTTTGATATATTCTACACGTCATTTTTATCCCCACGTCTGGTGTGCCGCAAATGACACCTAGGTCCTTTGTTGCTTGTTCTATTACTCAACGATTAATTGCCGTATACTTGCTTATGCTGATTAGACCTAAACGTGCTGTTTGATTCAACTTTTACCTTTAAATTACATGTTTACGTCTAGTTAGCCTAAATCGGTTCCGTTTATAAAGAAAATATTGCCATATAATATCAACGAAAAATAACATATTCGGAGTGTCAGTGTAAAGTTTTACGTTAAAAAGTCAAACCAAAGTTGCGCGATAACATTTGAAAAAAAAAAAGGCTGTCGGCCAAAATCGAAAAATCGCAGGGCTTAAGAAGTATGCAGATTTACAAAGATATGCTTAGTACCCTTAGCGATCAATGTCCTTCATATGCGACCGTGAAAAATTGGATTACAAGCTTCAAAAGGGGTAAATTTTCCATTGAAGATGAACACCAATAGTGTTTCTGTGTCCGTCCCAGAAAATGTTGATGCATTTCATGATTTTGTCAGATCGTCGAATTGGTCTAAAACGAATATATGAGCCACTGAATGTTCCATATGAACGCGTCCATCATGTAATCCACGTAAATTTTCTGCAAAATGAGTCCCCAAATATCTGAATGTTGACCAGAAGTGTGCAAGGGTGAAAGGATCATGTTCGATCTGTGCGTGGTTTAAAAAATGATGCAGACTTCTTAAACCGTATTGTATTACTATAGATGACACTTGGGTGCTTTTCTACGGCCCAGAAACAAAGTAACAATCGATGAAGTGGAGACACTCTGGTTCTCCAAAGCCTAAGAAGTTTTGTGTTCAAAAATCTGCTGGAAAAGATCTTGCTTCAGTTTTTTGGGATTGCCATGGAGTAATAATGATTGATTTTCTAGATAAGAGTGGAATAATAACTGAGAATTATTTTTCGACGTTACTGACCATTCTACAAGAAAACTTATGGGGAGAAGAAGTTGTCCAAAGGTGTTTTGATTTTGGAGGACAATGCCCCTGCACACAAATCGCATGTTGGCATGCAAAAAATTCGTAATTTATGGTTCGAATTACTCGAACATCCACGAAAAAAAGTTTAAAAGGTCGTATAATATTTTTCAACGAAGAGATAATAGAAGCTGTGGAGGTCTGGTTTGCAAAGCAACATAAAAATTAATATACCTAGTTACGAGGAGAATATATTGAATAATAAAATATTTTGACTTTCAAATTTGATTTGCTTCTGTAGTAGGCTAAGAACTTTTCAATGCCTGTTAGCATATTTTTGTTTATCTGTACTTATTATTATAGTTCACAAGAACAAAATGGGGTAGTTACATCATCATCCGATGAAGACTTTGTATTATATGGACCAGATGGGCAAGAAATGACTGCTGAAGAACAGGAATTTTTCTACTCGAATTTTGGCGACGATGGCGAATATTTAGGGTACGTTCTAAGCATTGACATATAATAAATCTAATTGGAATATATTCTATTTTAGTGATGAATCATCCGATCCTGATGATCTGTACAATCCGGAACCTGAAATGGATAAAGAAATACAGGAAGCATTTCGAGAATTTGTTAAATTGAGTAAACGATAGATTTTTAATATTATAATATTTTGCTTATTCCTTTCTGTATATTTTGTTTTATTTGAAGATCTTGAAGTAAAATAAGTAACACATATTATATATTTAGACTAGCGTGTTTGAAAGTTAGAGTAGGCATTTTGTATGTTTATATCAGTAAATTATAGATGTTATGTTTACATTTGATTATAAATTTGGTTGTGATATTCGTAAAGTTATAATCAGAGCTCAGTACAATGCAATTAGGTTACTAATTCAAAACTACTTAAATCATTTTTTAAGATCGCCTAGGAATGTTGAAACCAGTTTCTCAAGTTCTACTGTCTGTCTTATCTAGGATTGATAATAAGTTTTGATATTAAGTTTCAATATGTTTTAAGAAAAAGATCCGCGTACGGATTACACATATATTTGTGTATTTTAATAATAATATATCTCTTTTTTACTTATGTATTTCTTTTTATAGGTTTTAGAATGTATCGTTACAATATACAATCAATAATCGCCGCTTTATTTAACGAACTCGTAGCGATCAACTTGTAAACTATAGTATTAGACTCTACGACTTAAATACATATTACTTACAATTACTCCCACACAAATAACCAGTGATAGTAATAAATGCACATGATTTATCTATGTTGAACGGAAGCTATTTTCTGCATTGTTTCGAGCTCTTATTGTAAAGAAACTGTGTTTTTTGACGTGTGTCGTATATAATAATTTCATTAATTAAATAAAATAATTTCCATAGTGTTTGATAAATTTGTCAATTTAATTGAGAACACCTTTATTGACTTATTATTTATTATGTTTGTTTTTTTATCTTGGAATAGAAACTAAAATAAACAGCAAATAGGGCCTCTCTATAGAAATGTTTTTCAGGTCAACTTCCATAATTCGAATTCCCATTTTCATAAAAAGAAATGGAGTTATAATCATTTTGAGATACAAAAATATTCTACCACTTATAAAAACTTCGAGTAATGGAAGTTTGTATATAATTCCGCTACCAAATATTTTAGAGATATACGGTAAAAAGTAATTAATGCATTATTTCATTTCGATTGAAATGTGAAGAAAATGCTATGACACGTCCATTATTATTATTTATTACATACAAAAGTTCCTTCCACCTCGTTTGGAGGCATGACATCAATTTTTTTTAGTCATGCATCTTTTTCTACTGGAAAAGAATAATACTCTTCCGTTCTGCAATGCTAAATTAATTATTAAAACAAATAGTTTATAAAAAAAAAATTGTTACAACGTTTTTTGTTCACAACAAAATTTTGCGCATTTGTAAAAATGTTTTAAGAAGCTAAGCTACTATATTTAAGTACTGTTATCCATTGTAAAATAAAAATATATAATATATAAATCAGTTGGTCTGACATTTCGTTAATAGTGTAGTTTTATTTTCATCTTCAAACAATATTTTTGTTCTAAAAAAAAATAGTCAAGCTGTTTAATGAAGACTGAAAAATTGAAAGAATAACTTCTTCTAAAAGAGCAACAATCCAGTCGTCAAACTGTGACCATTTATATAACATATATATATATATATAACATATAAATAGTTAACGCAAACTATTTTGAGGAATTTTACTAAAGAAAAGTACCACCCCGAACAGATCATCAGGTTTTCTTAATAACATCTTTACTCCCTAAATAGTAACGTCTATAAACAAAATTTTAAGTAGTGGACCTCTGAGAAATCTCACCGAATACAGGAAACCTTTATACAGAGTGTAGCAAAAATAAATGTATTTTTTATCAATTATCTCATAATCAATGAGATAACACTTTCACTTCAATCTTGTACCTGTTCTTTCTCAAATATTCCCGGAAAGAAGTTTCAATAGTTCTATACGAATGTATTTATGTTTACTGTACAAACATTGCAAGAAATAATGACTTATTGTTTAAATATTAAAAGCTTCTTTTAAGGAGCTTATCCTTTTAATTACTTCATATCTGGTGTTGCAGGACACAACCTCTTCTAGTAGAAAAAGATAAAAACTTGCAGAACACGAAAATACACGTGTCCAAGGATTTTCTCTAAATGTTAACCAAAATACAATATTGAATCTTACTCAAGTCTCTTGCTTCTCACTACATAAAATTATATAAGAGAAATTTGTTTTCGTTTTTCTAAGACGAAGCTACAAGAAGCATAGAGCAAATACCTTGCTAGAACTAAGTTGGAACAGACTATGCATTCTCGCAGGGTTTCTTACAGGCAATTGTCACCCTGGGGAACACATGACAAGGATAGGTCTGAAAAATAATAGAGACTATACAGGTTCTGCGGGGCGGAGGATGAAAATCCAGAACACGTGACAACTAACTGCACCGCTATTACGGAAGTCCGAGCCAATTTTCTCGGTAAAGACTTCATAGACGAAGAAGAAATACCTTCTCTGGAACTATCACAATTATTGCAGTTTATTAAAGCTCTTAGACTGGATGGGGAGCTTTGAGATCGAGCACACCCCAGCAGCTTACACCTCATGCAATATCTCCCTTAATGAAATCTAAATCTATATTAAAAACATTAAACAGCTGACAAATATCACCAAAAAAATGTATTAGTTACTTGAGCAGTCAAATTTGTACCGTTTCAATTGCTTTCCCGTCCAGATGAAATTTTTTGTTTTTCCAAGAACTCTTTAAAGCCTAAACAAAAAATAATAGTCGGTAATTACTACCAAGAGCAGTATAAAAGTCTCTCCAGACACATCAGTGCTGTGTTCGTTCAGTGTCAGTGAAAAATAAAATATCGTTGCGTTTGCTTCAACCAGACTTGTTCACATACGTCCGACACAGTGACGTGTTTAAGTAGATAGTATTTTTCACTGATATTGAACGGACGCAGCACTGATGTGTCTGGAGAGACCTTAAGAAGTTCGTGCGTATTGCTTGCTTCGAATACTCTTGTGTTAGTTGCTTAGCTTTCATGACCATAGTAATTGTTTATGCCAATTATTCATAAATTTATACTATATAGCGAGTGAGATTAAACGTCTTGTACCAAAATACTGTAACCAATGTCTTGAGCTTCGGACTCTGATTTTTGTAACTTGCTGGATTCTATGCCAATTTGTTTACTTGCTAAAATGTATTAGATTAAAACTTGTAAATTCCGTTTCTACCTTTGTTTCTCGCACAGTTTTTCCGCTCTCACTTCGCACAAACTTTGTTCAAATTCAGCTATCAGTAAGCAATAAAACCAATACTATATATGACTTCAAGCGATTAATATTTTTTATATAACAAATTAAACCTGACAACAAAGGGATATACATTTGTGTAAAATGTCTGACGTAAGACAATGTACTCACTGAATAATTTTTCAAATTCGCGAGTATATAGGTACTTGAAGGTGTTGTAGCCAAAAATTAAACTCAATAAATTCAGGCATTCTATAAAACCAATTTATCATAGAATAAATTCGACTCTTCTTGAGTCACTTCAGATATAATATATTTGAAACTCTCCAGCATCTTCTGGACTTGCAAATCGTACACCACGCATGCTATTCTTTAGTCTTGGAAATATGAAGGTGCCGAGTCCGGGCTATATTGATGAATAGTCTAGTAATTTTAATCCGGAAGCTTTCAAAGATTCGTTTGTTTGACGCGCAATGTAACTTGAAGCATTGTTGTGCTAAAGGACAGTCTCCAATCTAGGGTGTCGTAAACGAGCCTTCTGAAAAAACATCTAGCAAACATACTGTGGTGTACCATTTTTACGTTTATTTTCAAGCACAGTTGTTGTGATTTTTATTTAATTTTTTTATGTGTGGTGGGTGCTTAGTTGCAGTGACTCCGTAAGCTGTCTGGTTATCTCTGCAACTCTCGCGGTGTAGTTTTGTGTGTGTAAATTGCGTTCAAATGGCTTTGTGGCAGCATATCGTATCATCTTTTATAATACAGCGCTGTACTCTGCTCCCAACAGCGAATGGTAAGTCGATCCGGATTTCAACTCTCTGAAAAAATGTCACCGTCCCTCCAGAGAATTGAAACCCGGCTGCTCTGCTATCGTCCCACCACAACGATAGTCAGCCGCCTAACCACTGCGGCTATCGACCCGTTTAAGTTCGTGATAAGTCCCGATTTTGAGAAGAAGCTGGCTACCATTTTCTTTCCAACCCTTCGAGATTTTCTAACTTTGAGCCGACTACTGTTTTAATTCCGGTTCGAATGCATACATCCAGCTTTCGTCACCAGTAACGATGTAAACAGCTGTAGCCCTATACTTTCATCAAATTTCTTAAGCGTTTTTTACACCATTCCACTCGGTATTGTTTTTGTTATTTTCGCGAAAATCGTCACTAAATAAAACCCATTGAAAGTTAAATTTATTGTACCAGTTGTAAACACTCCTCTGAGAAGGAGCTTGATCACCGATATGCAGCACAAAGTCTTGAAACATTTTGTTTTGGAGTTAAAGAACTCCCTTGAAACACTCAAAAATATCCAAAAAATGGGCCATTCTCTATATTTACAAATATGTATAACAAACTTCAGACCAAATTTACACCTTGCAGCCTATAAAATCTACACGACTGCAATTTCTTTTTAAAATTTAAAATATTTCTTGACTTTATTGACTCGCATAAAAAGTGAGAGAACATCGACTAGACATGTTCTATATTTAAAACGTGATCAAGTTTGCAATACCATTAAATAATTTTCCATATAAAAATCTATTAAAAATTCACATAAAATAAGAGTAAAATTTTAGTGTTAACTTTTTTTGTACAGCAGTGTATCTATAAGTTGATACGAGCGCGAGCGCCACATATTTTAACACTACGTATTAAAAGTTGTCAAACTCTCGAGGTGCTCTCCAGCTTACGAGTCGTGGGTTGCACAAGTTTTTGTACAATATTATTTTCGTTTTGTTAGTGCATTTACGTTCTGAATTGGTTTAAGTTTTTAAAATTCCGGTTTTAATGTTTCATTTATACCATATGAATCTGAAAAAGCATTTAATTTGTTTAGGTTGAGGTAAGTAAATAAATTAATATTAACTATTTACAAAACAAACTTTCTTTACAAATAGAAATATCCGGGAACTCCCCGAATCGTACCATATTGCTTTGTAAAACACTAATACCCATCATAAATAGTGAAAAAATGTCATCTGAACCTGAACTGGAGAGTACATCAGATACTGAATCTGAAGAAAATTCCTCAAATGATGATTTAAACTCAACTCTGGAAAAACGTTTTCAAAGTGTTACTACTACTAGTTTAGAAGATCAAAAAATTAGTGAATTGGAAAAAGATGATGAACAGGTGATATTTTTCTTTGATTTTACTAATAATACTATTAGCAAGCATAACTTCTTTTTGAAACATATTAATAATGATTTATGGTACAATATTTTCACTACCTATATCAATTATGTATGTATCTACATAATTTTTTGTTCATTTAAGGTACTGTGATTTATTAAGTGTTATTTACGTATAAGCTTTATAATCCTACACTTAGGATTATATGTGATTAGATAATGTATATTGTTTCATTTACATTTTTATAGAAATCAAAACCAGTTTTAAAGGTGAGAACATTTATCATCAGTTTATTCAGTAAAATAATGTTTTGTTTTTTCTGTTTTGTTTTGAAATGGCAATGACATCTGGTTGTGTCTTCAGATAATAAGTTGTCTCCAACATCTTGTCGATTTGCAGATGATAATGAAGGTCTTCTATATCACTTCTGCCAAATATTCGCATGTTCTCTTCCTTCGACCAAAAACTGCTCGGTTAAAGCAATCCTGTTTTAACAAAATTAATCTAGTTTTACATATTTCTTTGTGTATAGGTCTTTCTGGAAAACACACAATAACTTTTTTATCTTCCAATTTTATTTATAATCTAAGAAATATAGGAACAGTTTTTTAGTTGCGATAATCTCTACTATGAGATGAGACTATTAAATTTTGTTTTTTTTAATAACACTCTATTTTTCGACATTTTTTTTCTATTCACTCTTTTTCTCTTTCCGCAAATATAAAATTTTATAGAGGTTGCATAAGAGAATTTTGCTCTAAACCCTAAAAAAGAACTGTAAGTGTTCAAGAGACATTTTATAAATAAAATCACAGTTATGTTTTGAAAATTGAAAAGTAAATTTTGGCCTACGTCTGACTACATCCATTATCTTCTACTAACCATATAGCTTAGCAATTAGGAACATCATGTTTATCAGTGGAGCAGACTTTGAAAAGACACAAGCTGTATATCCATATTAGCCTGATTTAGCTAGTGAAAGCCTTACGTCCAATAAATCCTAAATATCTGCTTATACAGCTACAGAAGGAACCAGACACTGAACAGAATTTTATGTACTAACGAAACAAAGTTTGCCAATAATTATGTAATCAATAAACAAAATAATTGCTTCTGGTCTAACGAAAACCTCCACTGATCAAGAGAAACGAATACTCCAACCGTTTGGGGTACTAACGTCTGGTGCAATTTAATAGGAGGTAGGCTACCACGACCTTATTTTTTTGAAGAAATACTGAATGCCAAAAAACATGTCTCCATTTTTGAACTACCGAATTGGTAAATATGTTTGAAGAATTGTGAAGAATTTTCACACTGTCTATACAGTGTGAGTCTGTAATCTGAATAAATTCAGCAAAGCAAAGACAGTCTTTTTCCCGAAATATGCTCGGACACGTCGATTAGTATTTTAAATTGCCTACTTTTTCATCTCACAAAATTTTATACAGCTTGTCCCAAATTTGAGATATGACGTCATTGACATTTTTTTAAATGGCAGCCCTAATTTTTTAATAACTATTCTTAAAGGGTATATCAAATTGCACATACATAACAAATTACAAGTTTTTATTCCTTGTCATTAAAAAGATATTTCACAATAACTAATTCGAAAAATGAAAAAAATCTGATTCACCTCAATCGTATCTCTTCTACAATAAATGTTCAAAATGTTGTCCATGTACTTCCTGACGATACTTTAAACGGAATTGAAAGTTATTTTGAACATTTCTAATTACTTAGCTGGAAATTAGCCTACACTTATTCAAAAGGTCCTCTTCTACCAATCCATCTGCCTGGAAACAAATCATCTAGATACTCACGGACAGGTCTTGCAAAATGCAAAATATTGAAACCAGATATTTCTATTCTGGACATCAGCTTCAAGCGGATTAGGGAATAGAGTAGCCAAATTCGGAACTAGTTCTTCCTGCAAGAATTTTAAATATCTCGCTTCCATGGAGCTACAGATTTTCTTGGAATAAAATTGGTCTATTACGCGATCACCAACAATCCCTGCCCAAACATGTACTTTTTCTGGATGTTGAGTGTGGCCTTCCCTCATCCATCATGGGTTGTTGTCTCCCCAATAATGACAGTTTTGACGTTTTTCCTTACCGTTTGACAGAAACGTTGATTCGTCAGAAAATAGAACGTTTTCTATGTTTACAACATTTCTGTCTAGCCTACATCCATCATTTGTTCGCAAAACTGAAGTCTTAGATCCGGATCATCTTCGGTGAGTTCTTGGAGGATTGTCAATTTATAGGGATAAAATTTGTGCGCTTTAAGAGTTCTTGACACCGAATTAATTTCGCTAATTTCGAGTTCCCTGCCTATCAGCCTAGTGGATTAGGATAAAGTTTGATGGTTCAGTAAAGTAATTGACATAACCACTGACATTCCTCTCATAAAAAGTTGACAATAGTAAAATGGATAGATTTAATTTTAACTCCCACTACCCTCTCCTATCAATAGGCTTTCGTAGTTCAAGTTGTTAGCCTGTATATGCGTACCAATTGAAAACTTTTCGGAAAAAACAACCAACGTCTATTTACTTTAATTAAACTCAGGTATACCCAACATTTTTCTGTTTCATTGATCTGGTTGATGCGATAGCCGTTTCTCAGAAGATATGCTTTCTTTTAGGTTTGCACTTTATGATGGACCTACTTTTTTTTTATAGGATTCGTGTCGGAGGACTTAAGCGACCAATTCATGGTTATGACACCATTTTCATGTTTCCTGTCAGTGGAGACGGCTACAATGTTTTCGGTCGTTATCTTCTACCAGAGTCCAAGCTTCATTTGTGCTTTCAATCTACTTTTTTACCGATCTTATGAGTCGTCTTTTCTACAGCTTAATCGTTATTGTGGTGTTTAAGCTGCTGCTAAAGATGCATAAAGTCCCAAAACCGCGCAGATTAAAGCATCCCCACACATGTAGCTTCAAACGATGTTTGACGGACCGTTGCAGTCTGCGGAAATCTTCATAGGAACCTATATCCAGATTGATGATTCATCAACATTATTTCTTTAATGTCGATCTTTATTCACGTGTGCTCAAGCTAAACGCTTTTCCACTTGTACTACAGTACCTGCTGCTAATCTAGTCGTCTTTTTATAGCCTTAAGCTTATGTTAATTCCTTGTTTATCTAACAAAAATTGTGATTTCCGTAAATAAAGAGGTTAAATTATAAAGAGGTAAAGGTAAATCTTTGTTCACGCTACCCTACGAGACCTCACAAACCTCTACGAGACAGGTCATCGGAATTATTTGTTTATCGATACCATCTCTCTATCGTGCGACCAATGTGTCCGGCAATAGAGAATTTCGTAAATAATGAAGATTATGGTCTAAATTGTTGCTTGGGATTATGGAATGCGAGCGTAGAGTGATTCGATAAAATCTGCAAATTCCTCTAAATAAACATGTTTATTGATTTTATCATTATTAACTACATTAATTATTTTCGACGGTAATTTCATGGAGTGGGCCATGGTTAAGGAATTCTCTCCTTATAATTTTTTCCTATTAATAAATGTTGGACCGGAGTATAACGTTAGTTCATTGACCATATTATTTTTGTCTGTATGTGTTGATTAACAATTTCTTTCAAGATTTTTTTCTTCCTGCATATCTAGTCGGTTTATACTATACATATTGATTTATTGTTCGAATGAAGTTTTTCTAACGTCATCGTGTGTATGAACCAAGAATCTTATATAACCGTTTATTTTGTTAAAAGTGGTATAGCACAAATTGAAGAAACTGTTTTGTAAATCATATACTCAGAATGCACTGCAACAGACAATGTTTTTAATCATAACGCACAAATTTACTACTGTTATCATCTAACATATAGTAACACTCTGATATGAATTATTGGTTCTTTTCTTCTACTTTATTTTTAAATTAGGTTTATGAGCAACTAATAATCTTACAAAACTGTATATTTATTAAACTAGTGAATAGTTTATTATCTTTATAATAAAATATTTTTGTTATAAAATCATACAGGTTGAATGACAAGTCTGTGTGCAAGGCTTCCCGCGGAAAAAAATTAAATTAAGTGACAGTTCTCCTGAACAGCTTTACTTCATTTGTGCTTGGGAAAATGGACAGTTCCGAAAAAATCGTGTTCATATTCAGTTCTGTGATAACTTAGTGGCAACGACACGCAATATGAACGCTGCATATGGCAGTAAATATCTACATCGCAACACTATCTCCAAATGGTATTATTATTTCAAACAAGCTGGTACAGAAATCCAAATCCGGTTAATCCGAGATTGTTAAAAGCCATCACCGACTGTCTGGTGAAGAATCCTAAAACATAGATGGCCCTACTTTCTGCTGAATTCGGCGAGTCAAAAGGTTGCCTACAACGCATTATCAACATGCATCCTCAGTTCAGAAAGGTTTTGCCAAACTGGGTGCCCAATTTGCTGTCTAATGAGCAAAAGAAGAAAAGAGTTGATGATGTTCAATCGATTTTAGACGAGAATGGGATGATTTATTGTACAATCTGCTAACTATCGATGAGAGTTGGGTGTACTACGAATCACTACAGACCCGAAATTCAGCTTCGGAATGGCAACTTCCTTATCAGCCACCACCAGAAGTCGAGCGTACTAAAATGACATTCAAAAAGATCGTGACTACTGTGTTCTGGAATAACGATGATATCGTGAATATTGATTGTCCACCCCATAAAGCAAATGTTACACTCCGAAAGATTACTCAGATGGGTTGAACGCTACTGCAACATCCACCCTATTCACCCGATTTGGCACCTTCTGATTATTACTTGTCTTGAAATTTGAAAAATCTTATTTTAAAACGCAAATTTATAAACGCTGACGACGTAGAAACACAAGTTAGTGGGAAAAATATAGCCTGGCTTTGATATGTTCAAGTCAAATTTTTTCCATGTAATTTTAAAGAAGGGAAACTCGCATTAATTTTTATATCAGAAAGTTTTAGAGAAAATAAAACCGTCCATCCCTACGCACGGACTTGTCATTCAGCCTTTATTTAAATCCTTTAACCTAATAGTACAGTATTATCCCCATATTAACATAATTTCATTATGGAGTGTCTAAGTGTTCGCTTATTTATTTTATTTCACTTTGTTTTATAGGAACTAGACGTCAATAAAGTTATGGAAGATATCAACAATCCCATATACACTGATGTAACACCAATGATTAACAGCAAAGTTCCTTTTTTAATTGATGGCGATGCTTTGATAATGCACGCTTTTCTGCAAGAAAACCACGAAATCACATTAGGAGGACAGTTTCTTCATGCTGCCTATTACTGCGAAAGATTTCTACAGGCTCTTTTAGATAAAGGAGCAAATTTTATTATAGTGTTTTTTGGTATATGGAGAAGATACTGGGAAAAACATCCTTATATTGCGTGTTTACGTTTATCCATATACACACATTTAAAAAGACACACCTGCTACAGATTATTTACATTTCCATCGTTTAATTGTAAAACCTTTCTCTCATTTTTGAACTTTACAAAACCTAGATGTGTTTTGTTGGACTTGGGTTATCATTTGACAATAAAAACATTTAATAAATGTGTATCTTTACCAGATAAAATTTCTGCCGACGAGAATGTTGCATTATTTATAGTTTGCTCCGAAATACTATTTTTTCGAACTAATGATTTACCATGTGTTGATATACAAGCAATAGATATTGGAGAATCTATTATTTCTTCATATCATTTGAATGTGTTTCCAAAAATACCTGCCTTATCTCTATGGTTTTATTCAAAGCTAAACACAATTCTTCCACCTGCTAATTCACTAACTGATCACCTTCAAGTACTAAGGAACGATTATTCGGAAATGGATTCCAGGCGAGCCATTGTAATTGTCGCATCTTCTAGTTTTCTATCGAACTATTCGGACATGAATGTGTTAAAATTAATCTTGCTTTGCTATGCATCGTTGGAAGTATTGCATTTAGAACATCGTTGTTGTCCTATTTTTGAGTTTGATGAAGAATTTCTACCAAAAGTGCAAGATATAGTGTTGGAGTGGATGCGCTGTATGTCGGCTGCCTGTTTTTATTTTTTAAAGCACGAAATTTCGCTGGTTTGGAACAATATTGCAGATTTATGGCAAGCAACCTTGTTTAATTATGTTTGCTATATTGTGCAAAATCCAATCTCTACTGGTTCAGAGTTAGGTCAATTTCAAGAAGCTTATGAGCAGTACATAAAACTAGTACAACTTGAGTGTGATACAGTGATAGAGCCTTACCCAATTTCACCGATTTGTAAAGCAAAAAATGGAAATTTAGTAGAAAAAGAGAGACAAGAAACGGGTAAGCAATATCATAGTAATTGAATAGAATAGGCTACTGAAAAAAGTATCACAATTCGAAAATTGGCCATTATTTTATTTTATTATTTTAGAAGGTGTAAATTTATACCTGCTCAATAACAATCTCATCCGAAAGTTTTGTGGAAATGATTTTCAAGATGCGAAATGGTTGAATCCATCAAGGACATTAGAAACGGAGGAATTCGACGAAATACACCATTGGCACTGTAAGAAGCCGTTGACAGATGACTGGGATCATGTTAGGGAATCGATGATTTGGGATGGTTCGGTGACACTAAGACGAAACATGACTCCTGATAGTTGGTATGGATATGCTCTACTTATATTTAATACGTTTTTATAGTTATCTTTCTTGCTTTAAACGCAGTTGCTCAACCTACCTCCTATATATTTCAAAATTCCTAAAAATTTTGTCAAATAACTACAGCTGTACGATTCCAGCTCAAAAAAACTAACGAGAGAATTCACGGTAATTAGATGCAATTGTTTTCATGTACAGGCTGTGGCATCTTCCTGGGATCGGCCGATTGTGGCTTTACTATTTATTTTATCGAAAAATGTTCTTAGTAAAAGCTGTCTAGAATGAAGTTCTCTACAGCAAGAAAATATTTTCTTGCTTCTTATAAACCTTAGGTAAAGGAAATGAATCGAAAGAGAGGAAAAATCTGCAATAGCTATCATAAAAATATACAGGTATTCCATTTGAAATAAATGAGTTTTAGTCATTTGAAGGTATGGAAAATAAAGCTTGAAGTATTATTAAAATAATACCCACAATTTGTTTCAAAACGATTATTAGTAAAGGCTAGATTCATTTTTTAAGTACTCAGTGTACATTCATTTTCTTCCTTTCGAAACTGAATATCTCGAAAACTGTTGGGTTTTACTGCAGAGTATGTTAATTAAAATTACCTTATATTACATCAAGGAATTCAAAAATGCAATAATAATATAGAACATTCCATTAAAAAAAAAAAAAGTAACCTATCGTACAGACAAAACTGAACACCCTGTATATCAGAAAGTATTTTCCTGCTATATAGAACTTCATTTTAGACATTTTACTAAGAAGATTTTTCGATAAAATTAATAGCAAAGCCACAATCGGCCGATCCCAGGAAGATGCCACACCCTGTATAACAATACCTATTATGAATCACTTTTAAATCAAATTAAATGTTTTGAATTTTTGGTCGAGTAACGGTAGCGTACGTTACGACAATGATTTAGAGCTGGTAGTGATTTTTTATAGTGTCTAAGGCGAACAATATTTTATAACGGATTCGAGATGTTATTAAAACTATGTAATACTTGCATCCAAAATCAAAGGGGCTATACTAAAAAATAAAATAAATAAACTTCTATACCAAAATAACTTATATTGTAGACTCGTAATAGTAGCTGTAAAATCACAAAGTAGCTTATTTGCTTATTTGGTAAAAATGAGTGAATGTTTAGGCTTAAGTCACAACGTCAGCAAACTGACATTTCACAAATATCATGCTAATCCATCGTAACAATGAACGGGTCCAACGGGTCGAAGACAACAGTGCTATCGAGCGCAGTTCTGCACTGAGCCAAATCTTTCCATTTAGTCTCTACCATCTCCAAAAGATTGTTGGTTGAATTTAGAAGAACCAGAATCGAATATAAATAATAAATATTACCTTTATATTTTAGGAAACAAAGGCAAATTGCCAAATATGCTTGTTACTTAGAAGTTTACGGAAATAATTTAGAAGGTAGTGCTATCAAATCTGAGACAATAGTTTGTGGTTCTAAAAGTAACGGTCAGAAGAAACAGAAAAAAGAAAGAAATTCAGTTGCTGATCTCAAACAAAAAATTAAAGATGAGGAAGAAAAAAAAATTTGGCGAAAGAAAAAGAAATGGTCAAGGAGTTAAAGAGTAGGGTAGAAACAATTAGGAAAATTCAAGATAAATTGTGCACTATAAACCTAGTACTAAACAAATTAACTAAGCCGGATACAATTTTATCGGCAGAATTAATGAAAGTAAAAGCATATAGGAATCACATTCTGAACGTAGCAGCTGGGAAGATAGATAACGATATGAAAAAGGATATATTTTTATTAATCAGATCCATTTTAGAACGTAGTCAAGTAATTAAAGAAAAGGATCAGGTTTTGCTTTCGAAAATACTACATGAATTTGGCTTGGATGAAATAGCACGGCGAAATAATTTGCCTGAGGATGTTAGATATACAAGAATACTAAATTTGAACTGGATTCGGTTCCAGTTGGAACATTTAGGACCTGAAATGAAACGAATAGCAAACGGCGAATACGATCCTGATATCGGTTTCACTCCTGATCCATGGCAAAAGAAGTTCATTGATGCAGTGCGTAAGAAGAAATCCGCTTTAGTAGTAGCTCCCACCTCAAGCGGTAAAACATTTGCTGCATATTATTGTATGAAACGTGTCTTGCAAGAAAGTGAGGATGGAGTAGTTGTGTATGTCGCACCGACTAAAGCGTTGGTTAATCAGGTCGAAGCAACTGTATATGCTAGATTTAAAAATGCAAAATTACGAGATGGTAAAGCAATAGTAGGAGTTTATACTAGAGATCATAAATCTAATACGTTAAATGCACGAATTTTAATCACCGTCCCGCAATGTTTAGATATCCTGCTTTTGTCGCCACGTCGTTATACTTGGTCTAAAAATTTGAAGTATGCTATTTTCGATGAAGTCCATAAATTATCAGGAAATGAGGAAGGCTTAGTTTGGGAACGATGTTTGTTGTTAATCCAATGTCCGTTTCTGGCATTGTCAGCTACAATAAGCGATGTTCCAGAATTTCACTCCTGGCTCGTATCTAACGAGAAATTTAAAGGAGAACAAGATCGATTATATGGACGCGAACGTAATTCTTATGAAGTAGTATTGGTAGAGCACAAAGAACGTCATTCCGACTTAGTAAAGTATGTTTATGATATTAATGTTGGTCTACAGCACTATCATCCGTACTGCACCTTGGATTCTAAAACGCTGCGAGAACACAACGGTATACCATCAACTATTTCTTTGACGCCTCACGAAGTGTTGCAACTATATGATATTATGAATTCAATTGAAATTATCCGAAGAAAATTTACGGAGAAAGACGATCTTTTCAATTTCTTTTCACACGTATGTAAGAGTGGATTTATAAATCGAAACGATGTTACTGAATACGAGAAAATTATTGCAAACATTTTTTATGAAATATATAAAGAAGATGCAGCGATCATGAGTGATATCATTGAGCAACTCAATTCTGTAGAAAATTGGAACAGTCGTGCGTCCGTAGCGGATATTCCTCGTTTCATGAATTGTATTGCCGATAAAAAACTATTACCCTGCATAGTATTTTCATACAACAGAGACTTGATCGAAAAGGCCAATTGCTTTCTATTAAGTGATTGTAAGAAAAATGAGGTAAGTTGATTGTTGTATATGTTTTCTATATATCATTAACTAAACAAAATAATATTTAGTATGGCTTAAAATCTTGTATGGCAATTTCAATCACATTTTAATTTGCAACTTTCACACAGTTTTACATTTGCCGCAAACTGTAATCAAAATTATTCAATAATTCATCAAATTCATTTTTACGTGATTAGTCTTGCTATATTTTGTTTATTTCTATAATTGTGATGGCAATACAAACATTTTGTCTATTTTTATCAACTAGTTAATCACACGATATTTTATGTTTGTGATACAGGGTGATCAGTTAAAATGTTACCAATTTTTATTTCGGAAATTAAGCATTTTTAAATAAATTACTCGATTTCATACAATGATTTTTTTAATTTATGTTAAATTGGCAGCTTCAAGCTTAATTCATGTTCATTTGTTAAAATAAAAACCAACACTTTTTAATGTAGGTATCTGCTTATGTTGAAAAAATAATCAACTTTTATTTGAAACACTTTTGGTACGTTTGAAATTATTCGAATAGGACACACTCCAAATTCTACACACTAAAGAAATTAAATCAATTCTCTACACACTATATGTACCGGATAACGAAGTAGCGCTCGCCCATCTCTATGTACTAAAGTGCTCACGAAAAACATCTGAAAATGATTTACGAAACCGTAGAATGATATTGTATTATAGTATTAAAAAAATCAGTCAAACAAAAAATAATCGTGCGATTTTTAGTTGAATAGATTTTTTTGTTAATATATCTTTTTTAATATTATTTTGTAACGGATTAAACATGTCTTTTATGTTATTTTCTACATCCGCAAAAGTGATGTACGCCAATGAAACATTCATGGTTCATTGGTTGTCATATCTAAATCTTCGATGATCTCTTGTGTATCATCTTCAAGAGTATTTGTCATAAGTTCTGCATCAGATGAAGCTTCAGTAGTTATTGATGCGCTATTAATATTTGTAAATCTAGTCAAATCTTCATTGTCAAATAGAGTATTATGTTATAAAAAAAATTTATCGAAAATATTAAATGAAAACGTGCATTCTTGACCATGTATTAAAAAAGTATGCTAAATGACCAAAACATCAACGAAAACTGTGTATGAATATTTTTTACTTATCTGAAGATTCTATCAATTTAAATTATTCTGCTTTCTCTAAACAGAATTTGGCAAATTTGGTCTTATTAGAAGGATTTTTCTATTGTTGGTAATTCAAACTATTTAATATTATTGTTTGTATGAGGGCTTCCGGGTTTTGACCGCGTCATAGTCAAGTACATCTATACAATACAAAATAAAAATATAATAAAAACAAAATGAAAATTAAAAACAAAAATATATACAGGGTCCTGCAGCCGAACTCCGGTCTTTGATTGTTCATTGGCTATTAATGTGAAACGTTTCACTTTACACGTGCTGAAACTAGACATTAAGAAGTATATATCTGAAAATTATTTTTGACTATGGAGGGTGTTCCAAAAATCATGAGCACAACCCATCAAAGAAAAAATCAAGATAGGTACGTTTAGATGGTGGTGAGCTACTGCTAAAACTGCAAAAAAGTGTTCCATAAAAAAACGTTGTATGATTGTGGCCATGATTTTTGGAACACTCTGTATAGTCAAAAATAATCGAGTAGAGTGAAAATACTGGCTCTACGACGTTAAGGTCAAGAAAGGAAGGAAATGTTTGGATAGGCAGCCGAATTCAAACGATGATTTAAAAAATCTCCATTTAATGTTCTAAGCTTTCGCTAATTAGTTTTTACCTTCTTCAGAGAAAAATTGTGGAGAAGGCGTTAGAGAAGGCATTAGATTTAAACATTTAGTTTACCAGACCAAAAACACGTAGTTTACCAGACATTTAGTTTAAATCTAATCTTAGCATCGTCTTCTCCACAATTTTTCTCTGAAGAAGGTAAAAACTAATTACCGAAAGCTTAGAATATTAAATAGAGATTTTTTAAATCATCGTTTGAATTTGGCTGCCTATCCCAATATTTCCTTCCATACTTCTTAATGTCTAGTTTCAGCATGTATTAAGTGAAATGTTTTACTTTAATAGCCAATGACCAATCAAAGACCCTTACCGACCCCTTACCGAAACTGGACATTTCGCCACTAATGTGCTTCTTCAGCAGCAAAACTAGGTGAGGAGCGCCCGAAGGTCATGGTAACTCGATGTGTCAACCACGCTCTTATTATTGTATACAATATATTTTTGTTTTTAATTTTCATTTTGTTTTTATTTTGTATTGTATATATGAACTTCACTATGACGTGGTTAAAACCCAGAAACCCTCATAACAGAGACTCGGACCGTGGAAGCTTTCGATGTCATTTAATAATATTGTTTCTGTCACCGCTACAGGGCGCTCAGTAAATTAAAATAAATAAATTTTCTGATTTTCAACACAAGCCGTGCGTGGAATAGTGAAGGAGCCAAGGCAGGATTCGTATAAAAGTCGTATTGATCATTAACTTATTTTAAACATTAGTGTACCTATATGCGAAAATAAGGTTAATTTTTTTTTATTATTAGATAACAGAAACAGATAAAAAAAAACAAAAAGAGGAGGATAAACTAGCCAAAGTAGAGAAAAAAATGCGAGAAAAAGAGGAAGGAGGTAATCAAGGTAAAGCTGTGGCTCGGGCGATTAAATCCAGTAGTATTTTAAGATCGACCGGAAGCAAATTCAAAGGTTATTATAATTCATACATTTTAAAAATAACACAGAAAATAGTAATAATAAATAATACTCGTAACATAGTATAATAGTAAGTGTTGCAACTAAGTCAATCTTGCGTTGAAACAGTCAGATTCTCTAAGCATAGTATACATAATAAAATATAAGGTTCAAGAACATCTTCTATTCAATAAACGAACTACGTTCTTTTTATTTTTTAAAGGGGCTGGAAAAGCAGATTCGAGAGATATGCAATTCATTGAGAAACGTTTGTCACAGACAATCTGTGATCCAGTTTTGAGAGCAGGCTTTGCTTACGGCGTTGCTTATCACCATGGTGGTTTAAATAATAAACTCCGTAGCTCAGTAGAAATTCTATTTCGTATGGGTATTGTAAAAGTGGTGTTTGCAACTGGAACTTTAGCTTTAGGTAAAGTCACACTTAATTCATTTATATATGTTTCACAGTCAACTGCAGAAACGTGTTATTATACCTACCTTTATTTTTACATTAATTCTATACGAGTGCTTAATATTTTCAGGTATCCATATGCCATGTAAAAGTGTTGTAGTATTCGGTGATTCACCGTACTTAAACAGTATAGAATTTCATCAAATGTCTGGACGTGCTGGAAGAAGAGGTTTCGATACACAAGGAAATGTCATATTTATGGGATTAACGAAAAACAGACAAGACATGCTTATGACCGACAAACTGCCTAAGATGCTTGGTACGGTGAAACTGTTTGCTTTGTGTTTTATTGATTTATTTTTCTTTTGAAAACGTCAATAAATGACACATTTTTCATAAATATGAGGAAATTATAAGAGACACTGAAATCACAATTTTATCTTTCAGGAAATTTTCCTGTTAGTGTTACTTTGGTAGCAAGGATATTATTATTAGTTACTAGAGTCACTGACAAAGGCAAATCTAGCGATGAAGTTACGAATATTATGATGTCAAATGTTCTCGCGCTTTTAGAGAATAGTCTTATTTTTAAGTTTAAACCAAATCTGAAAGCTCAAATCAAGCATTTTGTAGATTTTGCAGCACAATTATTATTTATACAAGTAAGTACAAGAAAACAGAACTACAAATATTAACTGTAGTTAACTAACGTTTTGCAATGTTCTACTCTAACCATCATAAATCTGTGCGTGATATATTAATAATACTACAGTCAAATGTGTAAATATTACTGACTTAGTGTTTGTATTGTCTTGTAGTGTCTGTAAAATAGCGACTTATTTATTTTACTTAAGTTGGTGTGTGCTTTAATCTAGCAAATTACAGACATAATGATTGCGTGTATCTAGTACAATCAAAATAAATCCGCTTCTATTTCTTGGCTTGGTATAATGCATATCACTTTCTTCGCCAAATATGAGAGATTGAGATACAAAGTGATTTTTTTTCTAACGGTTTTGATTATTTTGCAAAACTTCGTTAAACAAACCTAAACCAACTTAGAGCAGTTTTAAAAATGTCGAATTGGTAAAAGTAGGAACTAACTCCACATAGAGCTTAATAATTTGTATATTAAATAAATGCTTAACCATGATTCTTAAAATTGAAAATTTGTCCAGGTTTTGATGTTTTACTATCTACATTACGAGATTAATCAAAATCTGAAATAGAGACGGCAACATACTGAGGTTCTAAGTTATAGATCCTGAAAAAGCGAAATGTCGATCATCATAAATGAAATGGAGAAACTCAGGAGACGTATAAGTCCTTAACGACACCAAAGAATAGATCACTAAATCAAAACGGAAAGCTAAAGCGGTTTCTTATCTTTGTATTCTCGATTTTCATTACCTTAACTTAGGTACTCAAATTCCCAGAGTTTGCATTGCTACTAATTTTATATTGTATGATAAATTATACCTTTTAATAATAACAATTTTTTTATGTGTGGCGGATGCTTAGTTGCAGTGATTTCTTAAGCTGTATCGCTTGAATTTTGTGTGCGTATAATTGTATTCAAATGACTCTGTAACAGCATTATACCGCCTTTATAATGCCGCTTTGTTAATCACTTTTCTCCCAACAATGAAGTGTCACCGTCTTCTGGAGAATTGGACCGCAGCTTCTATCTCTCCGCCACAACGATAGAAGCCGAACGTTAACAATTTTATGAAATAAAAGTTAATCTCGGTTGGACATATTCAAGCAGTTTAAAAAAACTTATTTGCGACTAATGTGTTCAAATTGATTATCCTGTACATCATTCGCAAACATGAATTTTATATCATTTGTATTCTTAAAGCGGTGACAGTCTCTAAGAAGCTTCATACAAAACGAAAAAATGGATAATACTAACGAATTTGTAGTTTATTATTTTGAAGCGTACCTGAGTTCAAATGAGGATACATCAACTTTACTTTAAAAATTGAATTACTTGTGCAGTTGGATACGTGCATACATACTTATAGTATAGATACAATGAAAACGTAAAAAAATGCCTCAATATAAAAACCCGCTCATGATATGTTGTTGGAATCACCCTGCAAGGTAGTGCAATGAAAATAGATTTCGATCTCCCGGGCCTCGTCGGCGCAGCTACGAATGCAAGATCTAATTCTGTCGGAAGTAGCAGTTCAACCTTAATTGTATAATATCTCCGACAATGGTCAGAAATAGCACACCTCGGTGCACTACACAGCACAGGTCGGCACAGCAGATACCGGTCTATCTCGGACAATTCATAGATTGTCATTCTCGCTAGATGTCTCGATCTGCTAAGCAATCTAATGGTGATTCTATATACGGCTTACCATGACGTAACACGAAAATATCGAGAAATGGCACGATATTAAAAAACAAAAAAAACCTGTAATAAGCACTCATGGTATGTTGAAATCATTTAACATTCTAGATTTCAAAACACGTTAGAAGACGTATTTTTTGCATTTAATTCGAAATCCGTAAAAAGTCCTGCTTAATATGCCTGATAACACATGATGCAGAATTATTCAGTAAATTAACAAATCGCAAAAGATACACGGTGTTGCATTCAAAAAACTGAATTTCCTCGGCGCGAACTTGGGTAAAATGAAATTTTAGACAACTTTAATATAATTTTGAAAATATAAAATTTGATGCTCCTTGTTTCTGTAACTTCAGTTAACAACGCAACAAAAATAAAGTCTTCAGCTATAATACTTTCTGAAATACAGAATAATAATAATGATAATAGTCTTTATTTGTTTCTCTTAAAAAGTAAATACAAAACTAAAAAAAAGAAAACAGGTGGAATTCAGAATATCGCGAAAACGACATCTGTTCTTTCACTCACCAATTCAAGCCATATCAAAGAACACGAATCTTTAACATAATGTTACAATTTACAATAGGCGCTCATGGTATATTGTTGGAATTCACCCTGCGGGCGAATGCAATGAAAATAGATCAAGCATTAGAAGCGGATCACGTGGTTTCGACCTTCCAGGTCTCATCAGCGCTACAATGTACCATGAGCGCCTATTATTGGCATTTCTTTGGTTTTTTATATTGGCATTTTTTCCACGATTTCAAACGTTACAGTTTGTTGAGTAGTGACTTTTTCAGTAAGTTTTGTTATAAAATTACATGGGCCATTTAACAAACCCATACAAAATATACTATACTACTTAAATTAAGAAAATTCATGTAAACTTCCTGAACCAAAAGTGAGACAAGAGAGTGAATAACTTCATTAAGGAGATCAGGCGACACTATCTCTAACCAGTTTTGTGAATAACTGTATATGTTAAAATCTGTACAGGCCAAAATGGATCTTGGCGAAACACCTGTAGTAATTATACGAATATTTGACACACCAAAGTACAACAAACTCTCCGAGATTGACTATTAAAATAAGTAGAACACTAAACACTTCAACCCACAAAACAGCAAAATGTTTACTAAAAACGCCTTGATAATGACAGCTTTGCTCGAAACGCGCCAGTTAACATAGTACACACCTTTTCATTTCCATTTTTTCTAAGGCGTTTTGTGTATAGATGCAATAGATTATGCTGTCAACACTAAATTTTATTAATTTTTAGGGAATTTATAATGCGGAAGGGGCACCGCTGAAATTGGCAAGTATTGTAAACCATCTGCATTACCACGAACCTGCAAACTTAGTTTTTTCTTACTTGTTTCGTTCGGGTGCTTTAAGAGAGCTAATTTCGTCATTTGACAATCAGAAAGATATAGAATGGGCATTGGTAATTGTGCTAAGTCACCTATTTGCACGATTAGAATTACACAAGATTCATCTCTTCAGAGAGTTTAAGAATTCTGTTGTAATTTTGGAACCTTTACCTGACATAATTCTGAAGGTATGTGAACATTTTTTTAATATAATTTTAGAAACTAATTTTTTATTTAATCCATGTACACTGTACGTCATATAAAATGTGTACAAATTCAACATAAAATTGATAAAAAGAAATAATGTTTTCTCTTTTTTTGGCACGGCACCGTATATACAAAATGCGCAACACAATCATTCCGCGAAAAAATACATTACTACTAGAAGTTTAAATAGAAACTCGTATATTTTATTGCAGATTCGGATTCTTCAAGAAAAAATATGTAGGATTTGTTCCAAATATCCTCCACATTGTTCTCCGAACTGTGCCTGAATCTTCCTCTTCTTTACCGATTTTACTCATAACAATGTAAAAATGATTACAATTAACATTTGTGTTATTTCTTCTCTTCGTTTTTTTTGCAATTGCAAAAACACAAAATGAACGTAGAAAAGAAGGAAATAACTTTCAAGAAACAGATTTTACTCAATTAAAACATTTCTCAGAAGTTTTTTTTTGTATTTTGAAACTTCTATTTATTTTGTTATTATAAGAAATTGTTTCTGGAATA
This sequence comes from Holotrichia oblita, assembly GCA_023690525.1. Taxonomy (NCBI): domain Eukaryota; kingdom Metazoa; phylum Arthropoda; class Insecta; order Coleoptera; family Scarabaeidae; genus Holotrichia; species Holotrichia oblita. The sequence goes on along the minus strand of CM043015.1, from coordinate 182,390,832 downwards.
TAAAATAATATATAAAAAAACTAATTATGCATATTTTGTATGTTCTAGGCAGTAGAAAAGTATAATGCACAAGTCAAATTTATTTTCAATGAATATTTCATTAGTGTTGCAACACATTTGGCAGGTACTCTAGGCAAGGATAATACATTACCACTCTCGGGAATTCAGATTCTACCTCTTTTTAATTACGAAACTGAAGACAAACCAGGTACTCATAAAAATACTAACGTGTTATGTTTTACATTAATAATATTTCAGGGACGTTATCAACGAAAATTAAATCGGCGTGTATTAAAAGAATAGCGTGCTCCAGCTTTGTAGCTCTCTCTGGGAACACTGACACGGATTTGTACACCGGCACAGTTATAAGTAATATTAGACATGAGGTAAGTTGCTAACATTAGTTCGAAGGTAACTCTCTACAGCATGTTGTCAGGATCTTTAAATTTGTTTAAAAGTAATTTGCTGGGCAGGGGTGTAGTTGATGCATCCCCACCGGATTTTTTTTTGCGTGTGTAGTTAAATTTTCATTTAATGTGCATAATATAGACTTGTTAATATTTGAAGTTATTAAAGAAAACCAACTTAGCAGTAGTGAGTGGTAAAGTATGAAGGCTGAGTTGAAAAGCAGCCTGCCTAAATTTCGGCTTCAGGTTACGCTAATAATTTGTTTTCTGTATTGTTTGTATATATTTATTTATATGTGTTTTGGCGTAATAAAGACTATTATTACTATTATTATATTGCAGATTTGTCCTGGCATAAAAATTGTTCCTTTATTAGACACTGATAAAGTTCATAATAGTTACGCAGCAGATTTCTATCGTCATGGAATTGTAGAAGCTATAAGGCGTGACAATGGATTGAGAGCAGGAGCTGAATTCACGCGACTTAAAGACTTTCTATTGGTTTTGAAGACCTTGGTGATATGTTTAGAAGAATTAGAACCGATTGATAAAGGCGATCCGATATATAGCTATTTCAAGCATGTTTGCTATACATTCGACCAAAAATTTAAGAAAGCATTTGATGTTTAGTTGATTTAGAATAATATAACGATTTTCTACATTATTGATTTCAACACACTCACAAATATTTTCTGGCTCTAAAGTAATTCATACAAATTTTTATTTTTACAATCTCTAAACGTCAATTAAAAACACTACAGAAAAGTCAATTTATAACTATAGTTATCAGAATTCTTTAAATCAATTTTTAACTTTTTATACAAAGTATTAAATATATTAATTTACATCGTTTAGACAGCATTTAAATGTGTTTGTACATCAAAGAAATACAAGGAAGTAAGAAAATTTTCTGAGCAACATCTCCGCATTGAATCAAATATCATCTGAAAATAACGTCTTAGGAGATGCTTGTCTAAATAAAATAAGTCGGATGGAGCCAAATCCAAATTGTCTGCCTTGTGATATCGCACATTGTCATGAAAAAGGAGGGTTTCGTTGTGACGCACAGTTTACTCAATTTTGCTTTTTTTACATGCTTTTTTTTATTTTAAAATATCTCTGAGCTTCACCTTCATTTATTACAATCATTCGTTTGTACAGTTCCAGGAGAAATCTGTTCTCCTTTTCTCCAAAAATCATATACCTTCTTCAACTGTTAGAACTCAAGTAATCGACTTTTGGGACCTTCAGCTATTTTGTGTGTACAGCGTACTATTTAGCTATACTATAAGTCCACTGCCATTAACAAATTTACATTTTAAGTGTACAAACCGTCCATTAGGAAGTTTCACATGTTTAGAAAGTTTATTACTTCCAGAAATGTGGGGGCATTTTAAATGCAGTTGTTATATTTTCATTGGATATTTTTAATATTGTGTGCCTAAAATTGTGAATATATTATTAGAATTCCCTACACATATATCGTCAATTATTTTTGTTTTATATATTAATTGTCCTGTTAACCTTAATGTGTCATACACTGAAGTTTTCATGAATAATTCTGAATTATATACAGGATTTTCAGTAGTCATACGTACATCAAAGAAAATGAATGCCAGAAAAAAATTGGGCATACAAAGACTGAATGATTCCCGAGCTGTACCTTTTTATAGAAATATCCATCCCATGCATATCTAATCTAGTCTACCTAAAATCAAATTTCGCATAATAACGTTATTTTTGATAAAGGTAATTAAAATGTATTAAAATAAATTTCGATTGCATTTCTTAATAAATTTAAATAATTATCGGAATATACTCATTCACATCTAATTTCTGATTATATAGAAAATATGGTAAGTAGCTATATTTTTGTCGAATATCTATTTTTCGATTCATTTGTGTGGTCCAATCAAACAAGACGTGGATGATTATTTTCGTGTCTAGCTTTAAGACATGGATTTGGAATAAAACATTTTATGATTTTTTAATGTTTTAATCAATTGTTTATCTATATCAAATCATATCTCAGTGCACTTTTTATATAGATTTAAAATGTCTTCCATATATTGTACTATGTAAACATGTTACCAAATTGTTAACGTTGAATATGGATTGAAAATAAACAAATATTGTTACCTTTATTTTTCTTTTATTTAACATCCATCCTGATGTAAGCCTTTTATTGTACAGTTTATTTCAAATTATAAGAATTAACTTTGAACGGCTTGGATGCTGTTACACCATATGCAGCAATAACTACCTGGCCGATCAATATGATTATCTCTTACGCAAACAAACTGCTAAGGTCCGTAACGACAAAATTTAAGTAAATTGTAATTATTGCAGTTAAGATGAAATAAAATTTAATAATAATATAAATACCCACAGTTGTTAATTTGAATATATAGTTGAAATGAAAAAGACATTCAATAAATATTGTGTAGAAAGCATTGAAGAAATAGGGAGTAACATACTTAGATTGTATAATTATTCGACCGTATTGGATAGAGTTGATAGTCATACACCATTGAGTAAATTTAATAAAGTGTAAATGGGAAAGTTAAGAAATATCGTGCGCAATTTAAAGAGTTCTGCTGATGTTGGTGATGGAATATCCACAAGAATTTTAATAGACGCATGTGATGTTATTGGAAATAGACTCTTGGATGTAATAAATACCTCTATGAAAAAAGGTATATTTCCTGAAGATTGGAAGAAAACTATTATATCACAAGTACCAAAAGTTCCAAACGCAAAAAAGTGTAGTGAATTCAAACCTATTAATTCTGTGGCGCCTTATGAAAACGTTTTGGAATAGTGTGTGAAAGAACAACTAATTGAATACTGTGATAAAAACAACATACTTGTACCTAATCAATCAGGATTCAGGAAGAAACATTCTTGTGAATCTGTAATAATGGATGTATGTGATAAATGGGTTAAAATGATTGATAAAGGAAATGTAGTATTGACTGTATTTTTGGACTTCAGACGAGCGTTTGAGACATAAACTTGCTGTTGTGTAAACTAAATAAAATTGGTTTGTCAGGTAATGCCTTGATATTGTTGGAGACTTATCTCTCAGGTAGATCACAAACTGTAAAGTTTAGAAATGTGGTATCTAATGAGATTTGCAGTCAGTATGGTGTATCCCAAGGAACTGTCTTAGCCTATGTATCATTTATTTTTAATCTTTACTGCTGTATACATATTTGATTTTTCTCTCTACTTCACGAACATGTGGCGGCGAGCTTTTGCTAAAAGTGTTAATGATTACGATGTGGATAGTGATAATAATACTGTTGGTGCACGGCAGAGAAAGCATTTATCAGAAGATGTAAAACAAATAATTCTGAATATCTATTATACCTTAATGGAAGAAAATCACTATAAACCCAGAACATTCAATGAACGTCGCAATTAACTAAGGTGCCTTTTGGAACAATATACATATATGATCATTAAGAATAACGCAGGGCCTTGAAAGCTAAGAAGTAACAAAAGAGCACCGAGAAAAATTGATGAGTATGAAAGTGATACTATTAGGCAGTAAGTATACTCTTTCTACAGAAGAAATGTTATACCTACACTTGACTGCTTACATAAAAGAATCAGTGATGAGTCTATAAATATTCAGAGTTCTAAAGTAACCTTGTACCGGACGCTAAAGAAAGCTGATTTTAAGTTTGGCACTATAGATAAACATCGCACAATTATGGAAAATCTGAGGTTCGATATGAATACTTAACGGCAATTAGAAAATATAGACAGTGAGATGTGGTATGAGGCGTATGACACAATTTGCAAAACTTGGGTGGATAGTTCAAGTATGTGTCAGTTGGACGCGCCGGTTTCGAGAGGGAAGAGAATAATTATTCTTCATGCTGGGTCAGAAGTAGGAGGGACCGGACAACCCTTATTATTTGCTAAATATGTTAAATCATCAAGTTTAGATTACCATGAAGATATGACCTTTATTTGAAGAATGGTTTTGTGACAGTTTGCTGTCAAATTTACCAAAAGATAGTATGATAGTGATGGACAACGCTCCGTATCATTCTCGACAGCAAAACAAAGTTCCTACAAAATGTAATAATAAGAAAAATATTGGAGAATATTTAGAAACAAATGATTTATATTATGAGGATCATTATACAAAAAGCAAATTATTAGAGGCGGTGAAGAGAAAGAAATATTTAAAGCCTTTAAACCTACAATTTTGCGTTTACCACCACACCATTACCTTTTCAATCCAATTGAATTGATATGGGCGCAACTGAAAAATACCATAAGACGAATAAATCAAACACCAATATTTAGTGAAAGTTGTATAACACACATAAAAAATGCTATGGAAGTCATAACTGCTGAAAATTGCAAAACTGTTAAACACGCAATAGCAAAAGAGGACGAATACAGGGTATATCACGTAAGGCGGCTATTAGAAGTTTTATGGGATCCATAAACAGTGTAAACTCGACATTTGGGATTGAGTACTTACTTTATAAGGTGTATTATTCTAAAATATTTTCAAGTAGAACTGACTTCCGGTTACAGCGGAAGTAGATACAAGTTTCTTATTTTAAATGGAACTGTATATTTTTTTTCGATTCATTTAATTCTACATGTAATTATGAAACAATTTGCATTATAGTTCCCTAAGTCTAAATTCAACTGTTTTTGAGATAATTACATTTTTGTTAAAATTTTTGCATTTGCATAACTTAAAATAAAATTTGCTATTTAAGAAGTCAGAAAAGAATAAGGTGCCATATTTTCAGGGATCAAACTACAAGGACATAAGTGCCGATTAGCATTATATTTTGGATCTACTTTTATACAGGGTGTTTCAAAATTAATTGCTAATATGGATATCTTCAAACATACGGAACTCCTTTTTTTTAAATAAAACATAGTATTTTTTATTACTGGATTGAACAAATTCTGCGTCAATAAATATTAATGTATAATATGTCTATTTTTCCTAGTTTTTGAAATATTCACGATTATTTGTTTTAGTTGCATAAGAACCGCTAAGGAATTTTGATTGATTATACATTTTTTAAAAAGCTACACATGACAAATTAATTTCTCCTAAATAAATTAAAACAAAACACTTGCAAAAAATAATTTAATATACAGAAATAAAAAAAACATTTTTTAAACAACAAAACAAAACATACAGATTATAAATTGTGCTCGATGTGTTGACCATTATTTCCTAAACATCGAGTAATTTTTTTGTGAAGTTCAGTAGTCGTAGCAGTGATAATAATATCGCCACTAATGTTGGTTAAAGACGCACGTAATTCGCACACTAAATGACAGCGGGTTCACAGCTACCTATGTATGTCATTTTCCTGGCACACTGGCGAATTCAAAATTTCTTAGCGCTTCTTATGCAACTAAAACAAATAATCGTGAATATTTCAAAAACTATAACACAATACAATGGGTGTCATTTAAAAAAAATTACTTCCATATCTTCACACTTATTTGGGTCACCTTATATACTTAAAAATATTTACCTGAAATAGAGTCTTGCAAGTAGTATAGATTAGTATATGAACGAAATTCCTAACATCATTAGTATAGGAGCTATAGACCAGCGTGCGCTTAGGTGACAACCCATAGTAGCACCGTTGATTATAAATTTTCAATACGATGATTTATGAAATGCGGTGTAGGTATAAGTATACTGCCACGGGCACCTTCAGTAACATAACAATTTTATTGTGTATTACAAACTAATTAGTTTTATATATCTGTATGTATCCAGTACACATATTGCCACACCATTTGTATTTTTTTCTGTGTACATAAACTAAATGTATAGATATTTTTTGTTATATACTTGAAATTAACAGCGTTTTATTATTATCTTATAGGGCCGTAATTTATAGTCAATACGGCCCCTAGATTTTGATACATCGCAAGCAGGTAAACCATACCCGTTCAATAAGGAGATCAATAGAGATTATATAAAACCATTGACTATAAATATATATTAACGAGCTGCAACGCAATGTAACAAATTCAGGATTCGATTACCTCCGTCAGACCAAAAATCGGCAAATCCGCGCAAGAACCTCTGCCCCACATGTTCTCAGTTTAATACTTTTTTGACAAAAAGTGTTTTCAACTAAGAAATGAAAACTATGTCGCTGATCGCTGAAAGAATCGACATTTTCTAATATACCAACTTGTCTCGGCAAGGAGGGGCAATTTCCAATGCTCAAGCATCCCTATCCAAACACACTTGTTCAGTATTATTCCACCAGTCGTTGTGAGTGCTTATCAGTACACACATACTTAGAAAATGTAGCAGTTAGGTACGTTTCGGAAACGGCGTACATATTTCGAAGAAACTAGAACACGTAATAGCGAGTATACCGGATTTAGAATACGAAGGTGATAGAATTAAATGTGTAAGATGCGACAACTATATGACGTGTACTAGCAGGTGGAAGTGTTAACGTCACCTAAAAAGTATAAAACACTGTTCTGCAATCCGTGGCAAACGATATAGCGAACAATTAACATTTGATATGGGTGTTTGTTTTATTCTATGTACTTAATCTACCGTTCACTTTACTAGACCAATAAGTATTTTTTCCTTCTGGAGCAAGTATTTGGATGATACGTTACCAAATCGGACACGTACCAGTAAGACACGTTATGTCATCTCATATCATTATTTTATGTGTAAATATTCATCCGTTCGCATGCTCACTCATAATAGTAACGAACATTAAGCGAGTACTAAACGTTACTAAGCGCTCGCTTGGATACGTGTGCAGGTTAAGCATAATATAGTTAGGTTTTCTCCCTTACCTACAAAAAGATTATAAAAAAAGAAAAATTTATTTTATTACCGATCTCTAATTACGTAATGAGGCCCTGGTAATGCATAAACACAGAATAGTTATTTTCTTATGATTTTCAAACGCCATTCTAGAATTTAAATCCGAAATTGACATGAAAACGGTTATTAAACATTTCTGGCGTAAAATACAATTGAACAATTGAGACATAATATACAGCAGCATTATATGTTATAATTATTTAAATAAAGACAATAAGTGAAAAGAAATTAAATTGTTATGTGCCCTGAACATTACTTACTCGTAATATATTTTGAAGGCAAACTTATACATTAGTAAAATAAACGGTCTACAAAAGGAAATTATTATTTAGATAACAAAATTCAATGTTTATTTTTAGAATTGCAGCAATGTATTTTTTGAATTATTTTTCCTTAATTCGGTTAATCATTCCTTTAATAAAAACAGAAGCAAGGCAGGATATACATAAGTGACTTTCGGAAGTTAGGTTTATGGAACCTTTCATAATTGTTTTCTTCTTAGATAGTTTAAAATTTTCATAAAATGTAGGATCCTTCAATAGACATATTTCTGAAAGCGTTAAACTCCTCAGATGGTCGATTTAAATATTTTACGCGAGTAATGTTCTGATCTTTACTGAAAATGTGTTTCATTTTCTTCTAAAGGATCTTTAGAACAATTTAAAAGTATATCTGCACAGTATTTTGGTCTGCAAGCTTGGCCGCCATACATTTTAAAACTTTGATGATTGCATTTGCTCTCGTCTTATGTTGACTTATTCCGCTTAAAGCGCGTTTTGTGGTATGTGTGGTGTGTTTTCGAGATTTGAAAATTTGATTCTACCATCGTTTTATTTTTAAATTTTGAAGTTAATTAAGTTAAATTGAAAATACACAAACTAAATGTTTTGTGAGGCGCAAAAGAAATTTTATTATTATAGCAATATATACGCAATAATACTGAATTTAATTAAATATCAGAAATTCCATCAATAGGCTACATCTGCTTTAGTAGGTGTTGCTCAATCTGTAGCCAATTTTTCGGTTGAAGTCATTAGCACTCTTACCGATTTCCGGTAATTCGTATATTAATCCTTGATGGTACTGTGTGAATCTAGACAGGACTTTAGTGTGTTATTTATGCTATGGTTTCCACCTTAAAGTAAATGTCCGGTTACTGCAGATCTTTTCGTGTATCCGAACGCTTCTTACTCTCTGTCCAGTGTAATTTTTCTCATCAAAGATTAATAAGAGAATCGTTATAAGCGAATAACCTTATGGAAATGTCGGCGAAGCCGCAATACGGATCAACAACACAAAGAAGAAATACGATATATACCGAGGAGTAGAAGACAATATTAGTCTTGAGATAACTTCTGAAGACGCTGATTAGCGAAACGTCAAGTGAAAACTATGCAAATTCTTTAAAATTCGATTATGACAGCCAAAAATTATTAAATATTATTATACAAGTAATTCCCTGGGCTTGTTTTTATATGCTGGATTGTCTGTAAACTATAGCCGTTTGTCCAATATATCTCCAAGGTCTTTCCTCCTTAGATTTGAAAATCGAAACGTCGACTTCTTGGTTAAATTTCGACATACACGGCAATATGGAGTCATTATTTATGCTATAAATAATAACAAATCCATCATAATCTATCGGATTGGTGGTGGATAGGTTTGACACGTATTCAAGTAAGTTTCTTACAAACTCATATTACGAAGCTAATGATAGCGTTGCATAACCAAGAGCGCTCTCCTTGCCGATGCTGTGATCAACCCCCCTTAAAAAAAGCCAATGATTGGATATAGAGTTGCTTATCTAATTATATGTGATCTGTGATATTCATTTTAAATGACTCTATCTTCTAAACTCCCAATATGTTACATATTTTTGTTCGGCACTTCACATAGACTCCATAAATGAACAAATATATAGGGGTTCTATTTTAAATAAATATCGATGGAGTCATATCAAACCACTAGTAATATCATCACTTAATTAAAATAGAGAACAATATGTACAATTGGAAACAAAAATCGACCTAGAAAGAAAATTTTCAAAATAGTTTACGGTTTGATGAATTACGAATATATTCTGTACTTCATATGCACCCTGTATAATGTTAATAGAACTCTTTCGGCTTTATGTGGTTTATGTTGTGCTTATTTTCAAATACCTTTGTTGTGCCAATACTTACATATATATTCATTATATTTTGTTTTATTTATATTATAAGATATACAAAAAGGTACGCTGTAACTTGCTATTCATTTTGCTGTGTTGAAATTTCTGACGATAGAAAAAATATATACATATCGCTGCATCGCACTTTGAATTAGGAACAATGTAAAGCTTAATATTCAGATAACAAGCAGTGTATATTAAAACTCTATCAGTTTATTGTTTATAATAGTGTCTCTAAGCAATACTACAGTAGAAATAAGGAATGATATTTATCTGGTACTGTAAATACGTAGATATAATCCTGCAAACATACGCAAGCTTTTAAAAAAATATATATGATACAGTGATACCAAGCTTCTCAAGTTATTAAGAGATGAATATTGAAATACGTATATGCTTATATTAGTGCGATTTAGTTACTTATGCAATTGTTGGTAACACCACTTCGTCAGTAATTTCTTCATTTCTCAAGAGGATTATTTATATTTTTTAACTTCGCATGTTTAAAACTATACCATTTGTAAATCAAGCGTCATGGATTCTGAATCATTTGTAGAAGAGAGTGAAGATGAGGAATTGGTAAATAATGAAAAGGTGAATTATGAAGTTACTGACGATATCGACTATGAATATATTAGACATTATCCCGGCTGTACAGAACAAAAGCAAATAACAGACGATATTATCCGTAAATACGAAGAACACGACGGGGTGAGTATAACAATCTTCCGATCTTCGAATATAGGTTCAAACATTGTTTTATTTTTTATATCAAAGATGCGGCAGTATTTTATTTAATGTTCAAATAATAATAATTTTTTCTCTCAGAAAAATAGGACTAATTAAATTATTTCGATAAATAGTATTAGTCACGAAAGTAAGTGTATAGCAATCTTATTGTTTTTCAAAATGGTAGAATACTTTATAAAATTTATGTTAAGAAAATTACACACCTTTGTGCTGAAAACTGAGTCAAATTTTTATTATTAAAAAATCGCCAAATATCCGCTAATGCAACACACAACTCTCCCAGTGTAAAAATGTGACAATCAAGGGCTCTGTGTCTTTAAAAATTTATAATGCTGCAGATAAATTTAACCGAATTGGATTATGAAAAGAAGCTGATTTTACTGTGTTCATTTAACCCGAAACACTGAAATTTTAACACTAATTCGAAACAACAGATGTAGGAGATCTTGATTATTAAAAACATATTAAACTTTATTAACAGTAGTAAGTATTAAGCAAGTTAATTTGGAACAACGGATGCAATTATAATTCGTTTTTCTCGCCAAAAATATTATAACAAGTATAAGCTCAAATTAAATAAACAAGAGATTCATTAATTCTGCAATCTATATTTTATAGCTATCGGGTTATTTTTCTCAACATTTTTATTAAGTTTATGACGTCTTTTGTCGTATTTTGAGAGCCTGTTAGTTTTAAGACAGTTTTTACAGATTTCCGATTATTATTTGATATCATGATTTATGAAAATTTGTGTGCGCCCTTTGAAATGAAGCATCTACTAAAATTATATTTGTGGACCAAATGTGAAACAATGAATAAATTTTACGGATTATATTACAATATCATGAAAATAGTACAAGTACTAATACTTCGTCATTTCTCCATTAAATTGTATACCTAATATTTAGTAATCGTCTGAATACAGATGATACCACGTGTCTGGTAAATTTAGACGAAATTTGCGCCTATGCTTCAGATATTTCTTGTTCTAATTCGGCAACATTTCGTTGTTTGAAGTTGTGTTGTCTTACAAGTTTTAACAGTGTCGTGTTACATATTCACTACAGAAAATTGTAATCGTTCCTCTTGATTTTCGACTGTTAGTGAAACTTTGTTCGTAGAGCGACAATTTCTGAACTCCGATTTTTGAATTCTACATTGAGCTGTAACACGTGGACCAGGAAATCCACAACTGTTTGAAAAAAATGTAAGTAGTGGTTTAATATTAGTGCTGGGCATCCTATTCGAATTATTCGATTAATCGAAATCAAATATCAAATAAAACTGTACCAAATTATTCGAATAATCAATTATTCGAATAATCAAATATCTGATTAATCAAACGTTCAAACAATAAAGTGGTCAATTAATAAAATAAACAACTAATCAACTAATAAAATTTACACTAATAAAATAATGATAAATGTTTAACAAAAATGTATGGCAATGACAAAGCCAACTAAAATTAAATAATATGTATTAAATATAGTCCTAGAAACAATAATACTAATTGCGAGAAAATTATTAATGTCAGGTATAGTGAAATCTTAATCACAATGGCCTTAATACATTTTGATAGGCAATTAAATTCTACGTTATCTAGTATTTTTAAATACAGGGTGTTCTATTTAAGATAAGAAAGTTAAGACTACCATAATCTCTGCCACAACATGTCAAATCATATATCTATCTATACATCCGATGTACAGATAATTAAGAAAACCGTTCTTGGTAATACCAGACGAGTTTTCTTAATTATTATCTGATGTATCCATCTAAACAAATACGGCTTGATATATTGTGGCGAAAAAGGTTCATTCAAAAGCCGCTTAAGAATTCGAAAAGAAATCATTTTCAACCTATTTTCTTTTAATTGTACCCATCGAAGTACCCGTATCCACGCAACTGCTTTCCAAAATAAAGCGGTTTATACCGTTTATACATTCTTCTTAATGTGCAGCTGATTCGTGTAGAACTTTTGACATTTTCATTTTTACCCGATATAGAAATAAGTAGGTAACAACTTTAATACAGTTGAATATAAAAAATAATAAAACCCAACTTCACTTGAATGTGTATTTAATTGTATGGCCATTTCGTTACATACTGCGTAACATCTTCAGCATGACTAACTTAAACAAAACATTTCTTTTCTTAAATATACGGTACATATTTCAGTGGGTATCTGTGTTGTGTAATACTATATGAGGGTGTAGAAAATATATAAGTACGTTCGAACACACACGGCGGTTCGTAAAGTATCCTAAATAACACTTAAGAGAATGCTGTTTTGAATAAGAGGTGACAGGTCATTATTCATTAACACATTTCTGTATTTTTGCATGTGTATTGCCTCCAATATGTCTAAATTATAACTAGAACTATTTTTTAATAATGTAGCATTATGGTTTTTGTGGCCGGTATCTAAGTAATGTCTGGCGATCGCGGATTTTTCTATTTCCCTGTTTTTCAAATGATTGCGGTGCTCCCTAAATCTTATTCCGAGGTTCCTTTGTGTTTGGCCGATGTAAACCTTATCACAGGATGTTCATTCAATTTTATAAATTCCGGATTTCTTTGTTCTTGGTATCATATTAATATTTTTGTTTAAGATATTCTTTAATGAATTATTGTTGGAAAAGACAGGAGTTAATTTGAACCGTTTTAATAATTTTGAGAATTTTAAATGCCAAGACGGGTGATAAGTTAATTTAACATACTTGGTTTCTTGTGTTTGCCGAATCGGATTAAAATTTGTAATATTTTTGAGGTGATGTTTACTTTTAAATTTTTTGTACATCTTGTTAATGTACGGCTTACTGTAGCCATTCACTGAACCTATTTGGTAAATGTAATCGAGTTCCTTTTCAAAGTTTTCTTTCGATAAAGGAATTTTAAATAGTCTGTTAAATAAGCTATTGAAAGCGGAATTTTTATATTTGTAATGAACTTTAACACCCGATATCTCAGAAGCGCAACGTCAAACGTTATATAAACTACCCCTATTCTTTTATCTTGAGTAACTCACACCCCAAGTATAAACAAGTCAGCCTCTGTAATAATTATAATCAATTTCTTAAACAGCCGACTATTTGTATTGAATTTAAAATTTTCATTGAATTGTGTATGAATGAATAATTGAAATGTGAATATTGGATTTAATTGAACGTGAAAGAATAAAATTGAATTGAATACGAATAATCGATCGAATTGAATTGAATCGATTACATTGAATTGAATAGGAATTAATAATTTGAATTGAATACGAATACTCGATCGAAGTGAATTGAATATTACTAATCGATTAAATTAAATTGAATATGAATATTTGACTAGTTCGAATACAAAAATCGTCAAAATGCCCACCACTATTCAATATGACGTCATCGATATATTTTTTAAATAGTACTCCCTACATATTTATTTATTTCTGGAGTTTATGTGAGGTGTCGAATTCGAAAATGTGCAGTCACAGACAGACGTAATGTCTCCCCCTACAAAGCAAAGAATATCAAACCTACGTTCGTCCGCAGATTTAACGATTCCTAAAGAAACATCTCCTTCATATTTGAAATCTATTCAATTTCAGTAGTACTTTTTACATTTTCTTGTTAAAAATTATAATACATACATCTATTGCAAATTAGAAAATCTTAAAAGGATATTTAAATGTAAATTACGTTTATACATTTGTGTCAATAATTGCTTATTGTATTTTTACAAGTTTAATAAATGTTTGCATTTATAATGCACGTGTTCTGAAATGTGATAATACATTAATGTATCTATATCAAATGATATTTCTCTTTACAACAAATACATATATATATAACAATATATATATATATAATATACACATATGTA